>SJYC01037571.1:0-11161 GCA_006408675.1 Madoqua kirkii
GCTATCTACTAATTTTCATTACAATACTCCCCTCCTACTGTGAATTCTCATTATGTAAAGTTCAACGATATGTGATTTTAATTCTGTGTACTTTTTACCCATTAGAGAGAATTTCAGTTTGAGTATATAAAAGTCACAAGCCCTTCTGAGTTATTAAATAAAACTGCACTAAAATATACCTAGTAAAATGACATCTAATAACTTGCAAAGATGTCACAGTATATTATTGAGTTGGGTAAATAAGACTACCAATCAGTATATAAAACATAATCTAGAAAATTTTGATCCATAGGGATTGGTAGCAGTCCTGTACCATGTCCAGTGGGCAGAATATCATAAGGTTGGTTGGTTGGGTACTGGTTTCGATTGAAGGCCAAGTTGTTCAATATTTTGAACATCATCTCTAAGAGTAGCAAACTAGATTATTACTAACCCCTCTAAATCTCCTTTTTCTTACATATAACAGTAGCAGGGAGAGGGTTATTACTTTTCCTACTCTGGAAACTGTTATGCAGCTTAGAACTAAATGTGTGTAAAATGACCTGCATCTGGTAGTCATGTATGGATGTGAGAGTTGACCATAAAGAAGCTTGAGTGCCTTTATGCTGAAAAACTGATGCTTTCAAGCTGTGGTGCTGGAGAACACTCCTAAGAGTCCTTTGGACTACAAGATCAAACCAGTCAATCCTAAAGGAAATCAGTCCTGAATATTCACTGGCAGGACTGATGATAAAGCTGAAGCTCTAATACTTTGGTCTGATGCAAAGAGCTGACTCATTGGGAAAGATCCTGATGCTTGGAAAGATTAAGGACAGGAGGAGAAGGGGACGACAGGGGATGAGATGGTTGGAGGGCATCCTCGACTTAACAGACAGGAGTTTGCGCAAATTCCAAGAGATAGTGAAGGACAGGGAAGCCTGGCATGCTGCAGTCCATGGGGTTGCAAAGAGTAGGGTAAAACTTAGTTACCAAACAACAAGAAATGGTAGACACACAATAAACGACCATCAGGATATTAAAAAGCACATATTCTACAAGAATTCAGACTACAAAACATTATAGTTCTTTTCCATCATGTCATGCCAAGCCATTGCCTATGAATAGTCTTAGGTGAAAGTTCTAAGCTTCTTTACTTTGCCATTTTATTCACGCCGGCCAAACATTCTCATTAATCACAGGACAAAATGTAGTCTGCCCTTCTCTCCCACAGTACTGGCTCAAACCAACACTTGGTTAAAAAAAAAACAAAAATGTGATAATAATAAAGTTTCTGTAAAACTGAATGTACATAGAAAAAGGATTCAGTTCAGTTCAGTCGCTCAGTCGTGTCCAACTCTTTGCGATCTCATGAATCGCAGCACACCAGGCCTCCCTGTCCATCACTAACTCCCGGAGTTCACTCAGACTCACGTCCATCGAGTCAGTGATGCCATCCAGCCATCTCATCCTCTGTCATCCCCTTCTCCTCCTGCCCTCCATCCCTCCCAGCATCAGAGTCTTTCCAGTGAGTCAACTCTTCACATGAAGTGGCCAAAGTACTGGAGTTTCAGCTTTAGCATCATTCCTTCCAAAGAAATCCCAAGGCTGATCTCCTTCAGAATGGATTGGAAGTACATAAAACAAATAAATACCATTAAGTGTCTCTAAATGGTGGAGATGTGTATAAGAGACAGTCTGCAAGTCCTTCATTAAGATACTGATGGCACAGCCATGCCAACGGCACCAACTCCAACAACTGTAATCTTATTCTTGGGGACATGTTCTTCTTTAAGTAGATTCTGAATCAGTTGATCCTTGAGAGTTGCCATCTTGGACTTTGAACCTAAAGGAACCGAGAGTGACCGTGGATCAGGCGGGTGTTGGAGGCGAGGCGTGGGATCTGGACTTGGCTGCAGCGGCTCCAGTACCCCACGTCCAGTTCTAATTGTTACTTCCTGACCTGCATATAGGTAAGTACATAAAACAAATAAATACCATTAAGTGTCTCTAAATGGTGGTAATGTCAGCCATTTTTATCTCCAGCATTTGTAGTCTATATTGATTTCCATAGAATGTATATTAAGCATCTACGACAATAAGTAAAACATTTTTTAAATAAAAGAGAAAATATTTTGAAATTTTCAGTGTAGGACCAACCTCATAAAATAATGTCTCATACCCTCCATAACATCTTTAAATGGTTTTAGAAAATTATAAACACCTTATTACATTTGCAAAGAATGGAGTCTTGAAAAGTTTCTAGGCAACAAAGGTGAGTAAGGGAAAATTAGCTGTCTTCTATTACTTGTTAATAGGGTAAACTGTCACTGATTATCTCACTTAGGGCTCTTGCCTTTACTGCTTTGTTTTCAAGGAAAGAAAATTATTTGTGTCTTGTTAGTAGTTCACTCACAACTACAGGCCTCCAGCATTATTTCCTTGAAAAGGCCTTATGTATTTAAACACGAATTACACTACCACAAATTCTCCTTATACAAGATTTTGTTGTGAATATGGCATTTATGACCAAGAAGCCTAAACTATAAAAATTCTATTTCCTCTGTATTTATCTTTCTTGATCCTCAACAAACTCTGTGAGGGTTTCAGGTGTAAAATAAAATTAGATCCCTGTCTCTTACCATGTATCAACATGAATTATAAAAAAAAATTAAGATTTAACTGTAATAAATTATAAAAATTACTTTTTAAAAAGCAGAAGTAATTACTTCTGTGACCTTAAAAGGAGGTTGTCAAAGGCTATAGACAAAAAACAAAAGGGTGGTAGACTAGAAGGCATAAAAATCAAAACAATATATGTAGAAATTGTCACGACAGACAAAGCTGAATGACCAGGGATGGATTAGGGAGAATATTTGTTTGCACTGGGTTGGCCAGAAAGCTCATTCTGTAAGAGTAGATGAAAATACATGAATGAACTGTTTGGCCTACTCAACATCAGCTAAGATGGATCAGCGTAGTGTATAGAGTACTCTTCCAAACTAGTAATGTGAATGAAAAATATTCCCTGCCGCAGCAGTAAAGAAAGGCTAGAGCAGCTATCACACTATCATGCTGCAGCTCTGACTGTGCACCCTGAGGAGACTTGGGTTGTGAAAACACAGGTAACTAGTAATGTGAATGAAAAATATTCCCTGCCGCAGCAGTAAAGAAAGGCTAGAGCAGCTATCACACTATCATGCTGCAGCTCTGACTGTGCACCCTGAGGAGACTTGGGTTGTGAAAACACAGGCTGATGGCCTTGGAGAGCTGAGATGCATATCCAAGGAATGATTCCAGTGAGCCCAGACTCCGGCATCTTCCCATACCTAGAAAACCACTCATTTCATTAACTTGAGATGTCTGGTCTTCCTTAAACAGAAGCCTTTTCATGTTCCGACTGCCTAGTCTTTATTGCAAAAACTCCTGTGTATCCTGGTTCCCCTCTTGCTTCTTTGTAGCCGTCCCTCAGAGATATCTGAGAGGCTTTGTCCTGGGCTTAAGCCGTCTGCTTTGTCTGCTGAAAAGATTCTTTCAACAGTACATCTTTTTATTTGCCTACATTTTCTGAAAAACAAAAGATTGCACTTTAAAGAAAAAGTGCCATTATATTCTCTTTCTAAGGGAATGCTGCTAAAGCAGATTACACATTTTGAAAAATAAACAAAATGGAGCAAAAACACAGAAAGATAATGATGAGATTAAATGAGATGTGAAGTAACCTGGGATGCTCTCTGTCAGCTCCTTGAAATCCACTGTCTTCCACGCCTGCCCCAGACTCACTCCTTCATCTCACTCAAGTTTCAGCTCCCAAACCACCTCTTCAGAGAGGCCTTCCTTGATCACACTTATCTAAACAGCTTACATCTTTTTCCATCACTTTTCTGAGGTCCATCCTGCTTTATCTCAGACTGAAATAATATGAAACATTTATCCGCTGAAATATTTATGTTTCTGTCTGTTTGGCTGGTTTCCCCACCTCCACAAAGTCAGGGAATTTGTTTGGTCACTGTTTTATCTTCAGGCCCTAGAGAGATGCTTGATAGATAGTACGCGATCAAGAAGACATTTGCTGATTGAATACACACTAAATGTGAAGTGATGCCCATGATCGTCAGAGGTGGTAATGATCCATCTTTCTACGGGGGTTCAGATGATCAGCACTGAGTTTTTCAGAGAGCAGAGGTCAAGCAGTGGAGTCAGGAAATCAGACATAAATATTTCCCCCAACGTTTATACTCTGAAAAATTCCGAACGACAGGAAACCTAGAAGAGTAGTACAATGAACACTCAAATTCCTTTCACCTAAATTCACCATCTACCATCTACCATGTGAGTTCCAGCAGCTTTCTTTGCCTCTCCAAACCTTGATTTCCAAATTTACAAATGGAGGGTAACACTAATATCTCTCTTAGGAAATGCTTAAATAAAAGAATGTGCAAAAGCTTTGGGGCTTACAATGAACACTCAAATTCCTTTCACCTAAATTCACCATCTACCATCTACCATGTGAGTTCCAGCAGCTTTCTTTGCCTCTCCAAACCTTGATTTCCAAATTTACAAATGGAGGGTAACACTAATATCTCTCTTAGGAAATGCTTAAATAAAAGAATGTGCAAAAGCTTTGGGGCTTCCTGGGTGACGCTAGTGGCAAAGAGCCTGCCTGCCAATGCAGGAGACGTGGGTTTGATCCCTGAGTGGGAAGATCCTCTGGAGGAGGACATGGTAACCCTCTCTAGTGTTCTTACATGGACAGAGCCCGGCAGGCTACAGTCCACAGGGTCGCAAAGAGTCAGGACTGAAGGGACTTAGCAAATAAAAGCTTTCAGCACAGAGTCTGATTCTAGCTCAGTCTTTTACCAGCTGTGCGACCTTGGACATGCTGCTTAGCCTCCCTGCACCTCCTTCCTGTAGCATGACATCACAGTCACTAACTCAGAGGGATGTTGTTAAGACTAACAGTTTACACATGCAAAATGTAATAAGCATCCAAAAAATGTTTCCAATTCTCGTTGTTATTCATCAATGACAGGTGAGGTCATAGAATGATATCACGACACTCTTTGAAGTCTAAAGCTGCCTGTTCCTTCTCCATGTCATAGGACACTCTCATAGGAACATGTGTCTTCCTTTCATAGTAGCTCTGGTCTCCCTTCTCTGTGAAGCTAACTCCTGGACTTATGCTCTGATCATAACACAATCCATCCTCACTCTTCAAACTCATAACTAATAGCCAGTCCACCTTTCAGTAGTGGAATCCAGATGGCTATACTTGATAACACTGAGTATTAATAGGGCTTTCCAGTGGCTCACTGGTAAGTGCAGGAGATGCAGGAGAGGTAGGTTGGATCCTTGGCTCGGGAAGACCCCCAGGAAGATCACTCCAGTATTCTTGCTCCCATGGACAGAGGAACCTGGCAGGCTACAGTCCATGAGGTCACAAAGAGTTGGACACCACTGAGCACACATGTGCAAGCATAAACAGGTACAAAATTGAATCCACATTAGTCCCTTCTTGTCTTCTTTTATTTAGTTCACTTAATTAACATGAAGCAGCTGGGTAAACATTCACCCAAAGTACAATCAACTGAAGTACCTATCATCCAGTTTAAATAGCATCATGCCCCACATAGTGGGCTTGCAAGGCTGATAAGATTTAATATCTTCATCAAGGGGGGCTGGTTGAAGAATTAAGATCATGCCCATCAGTCGGCCCAGGGATCAAGCAGCACTTACTTGTTCAGAGTCTTCCCTTCGCTGCCGCTCCACCCCCAGAGCCCGTGATCATCAAGAGGGTGCTGGGGGCCCGAGGAGAAGCCCTGGTCCTTGTCTCTTTCCACAACATACTCCTCCCCATCACTGTCTGGGGTCTGACTGCATTCCTCATGCATGTGATTCTGCCCTTAGGCTCCAGCTCCACCTGCATTGGTCACCCCAGGCACCGCTTCACTCCTCCATCCCCCACAGCGGTCCACAGAGCCAGTGACCTCTCGGTCCTGCCTTGCCTCTCAGGAGGAAAAATAACCAACATCAGAATCAAACCAGATCTCTCTGGATGAACTCCAGACCGGATGTCAGACTCAATCCAATATCCAACCCAACTGTTCACTAGCACTGGATGGAGCTAATCATTTGATTTAATTGATTTATTTTTGACCCAATCTATATTATTTTAAAGACATCTATAATGCCAGTGGGCTTCCTCGGTGGCTCAGGGATAAAGAATCTGCTTGCAGTGCGGGAGATACAGGAGGCACGGGTTCAATCCCTGGATAGGGAAGATGCTTTGGAGAAGGAAATGGCAACCCACTCCAGTAGTCTTGACTGGGAAATCCCAAGGATACAGGAGCCTGATGGGCTAAAGTCCATGGAACTGCAAAAAGTTGGACACAACAGAAGTGACTTAGCACACATGAGCACACAATGCCAGTACTGTCTTTAAAAAGATGGTATAGATATAGGTACGCCCTTCATTTAGCTAGGCCTTTCAGATTCCTTCCCTCCCATAAACCTGTAGGTATGTCATTGTAGGATTTCAAGAGTGCATGTCATTAGTAGCTCATTAGAAACAACTCTCCTTAAAGAAATCCTCAGTAAAACAACTTCCACTTTTTATTTCACATATGACCATCCCTCTGGCTATTTAAACAAAGCTGAACTCATTTCTAAAAGCAAACTTAAAAAAAATCATAGGTCCAAGCTCTTTAGTTTTACTAGTGTCTTTAATGCACTACCCTAGATGCTAGGCACAGACACTTGATTAACTGTTCCTCCCTGGCTCTCCTAATACACGAGTCTGTGTCTCTCATATTTAGAAAAATAATAAAAAACTTTTTCTGGTTCCTTCTACCTTACAGGCTAGAAACAATATTTCAGAAGCTGTGCCTAGTAAACAATGGGTAATGCTATAAACAACATAAAGGGACGACAGAGAATGAGATGATGGGATGACACCACTGACTCAATGGACACGAGCTCTGAGCAAGCTCTGGGAGATGGTGAAGGACAGGGAAGGCTGGCATGCTGCTGTCCATGGGGTGAAAAAGAGTTGGACACATCTGAGCAACTGAACAACAACAGCAAATAAACAACATGATTCTGAGGACAAAACTAGAGAAGAATAACAAAAAGTAACATAAAATGCTGGGTGTCCATCAGAATAACTAAATCAAGAAAAGAAATACCATAAGCATAAAACAGGCAATTGGAATATCTAATTGAAATAATCCTAAATTCATCTGCTTTTCATGTGCTTAAACATTTGCTAGATACTAAAAGAAGATAAGTAAGACAGTTTTTGCACACAGGTCAGGACAAGAGAGAGAGATGTGAGTGGATAAAGATGTGGTACATGTATACAACAGAGTATTACTCAGCCATTTAAAGGAAGGAAGGTGGATCATTTATAGAGACGTCAGTGCAGCTGGAGTCTTGTTGTACAGAGTGAAGTAACTCAGAAAGATAAAAATAAATATTGTGTATTAATGTATATATGAGAACCTAGAAAAATGGTACAGATGAACCTATTTGCAAGTCAGGAATAGAGAGGCACACACAAAGAACAGACATTTGGACAAGACAGGGGAAGGGTGGTGGGATGAGTTGGGAGATTAGGGTTCACATATATACACTACCATGTAAACTAGCTAGTGAGACGCTGTTTGTGGCACAGGGAGCTCAGCTCAGTGCTCTGTGATGACTCAGAGGTATGGGATGGGAGGGAGAAGGGAAGCTCAAGCGGGAGAGGACATATGTATACACATAGCTGATTCACTTTGTCATACAACAGAGACTAACAACACTGCAAAGCAATTGTACCCCAATAAATAGATTTTTTAATGTATAAAAAGTATGATACCATAGGATTAATCATTGCTTTATTTATCCCTGCTGCTGCTGCTACTGCTAAGTCACTTCAGTTGTGTCCAACTCTGTGCGACCCCATAGACAGCAGCCCACCAGGCTCCTCCTTCCCTGGATTTTCCAGGCAAGAACACTGGAGTGGGTTGCCACTTCCTTCTCCAATGCACAAAAATGAAAAGTGAAAATGAGGTCGCTCAGTCATGTCTGACTCTTAGTGACCCCATGGACTGCAGCCCACCAGGCTCTACCCATAGGATTTTCCAGGCAAGAGTACTAGAGTGGGGTGCCATTGCCTTCTCCATTATTTATCCATAGGGAATCTACAGACCCAGAAAACTACTGTGTAGAGCATTCAAGGTTGAGTAAGAGTTTACAACATGAATATGATCAGGAAAGATAATCTGAAGAGCAAGAAGCATATTGTGGCCAGTTCCTAGATTATATGCTGAGGACTGGGGGGAAATGAGATCAGAGTGAAAAGAGAAGGTCAGGAACAACAGATCACACTAAGAATGTGAATCTGATTCATAATCCCAGTTCAGTACAGTTCAATCGCTCAGTCGTGTCCGCCTCTTTGGGACCTCATGAATCGCAACCCGCCAGGTCTTCCTGTCCATCACCAACTCCCAGAGTTCACTCAGACTCACGTCCATCGAGTCCGTGATGCCTTCCAGCCATCTCATCCTCTGTTGTCCCCTTCTCCTCCTGCCCCGAATCCCTCCCAGCATCAGAGTCTTTTCCAATGAGTCAACCCTTTGCATGAGGTGGCCAAAGTACTGGGATTTCAGCTTTAGCATCATTCCTTCCAAAGAAATCCCAGGGCTGATCTCCTGGGAGATTGGACTGGTTGGATCTCCTTGCAGTCCAAGGGACTCTCAACAGTCTTCTCCAACACCACAATTCAAAAGCATCAATTCTTTGGCGGTCAGCTTTCTTCACAGTCCAACTCTCACATCCATACATGACCACAGGAAAAACCATAGCCTTGACTAGACGGACTGGCCTCCCTGTCCATCACCAACTCCCAGAGTTTACTCAGACTCATGTCTATTGAGTCAGTAATGCCATCCAACCATCTTATCCTCTGTCATCCCCTTCTCCTCCTGCTCTCAATCTTTCCCAGCATCAGGGTCTTTTCCAATGGGTCAGCTCTTCGCAGCAGGTGGCCAAAGTGTTAGAGTTTCAGCTTCAGTATCAGTCCTTCCAATGAATATTCAGGACTGATCTCCTTTAGGATGGATTGTTTGGATCTCCTTGCAGTCCAAGGGACTCTCAAGAGTCTTCTCCAACATCACAGTTCAAAAGTATCAGTTCTCTGACGCTCAGATTTCTTTATAGTCCAACTCTCACATCCATACATGACTACTGGAAAAACCATCACTTTAACTAGACAGACCTTTGTTGGCAAAGTAATGTCTCTGCTTTTTAATATGCCATCTAGGTTGGTCATAGCTTTTCTTCCAAGGATCAAGTATCTTTTAATTTCATGGCTGCAGTCACCATCTGCAGTGATTTTGGAGCCCCCAAAAATAAACTCTGTCACTGTTTCCACTGTTTCCCCATCTATTTGCCATGAAGTGATGGGACGAGACGTCATGATCTTAGTTTTTTGAATGTTGGGTTTTAAGCCAATTTTTTCACTCTCCTCTTTCACTTTCATCAAGAGGCTCTTTAATTCTTTTTCGTTTACTGCCTTAAGTTTGATGTCATCTGCATGTCTGAGGTTACTGATATGCTTATCTGAAGTTATTGATATCTCCTGGCAATCTTGATTTCAGCTTATGCTTCTTCCAGTCCAGCATTTCGCATGATGTACTCTGAATATAAATTAAATAAGCAAGGTAACAATATACAGCGTTGCATGTTCCTTTCCGTAAAGTAAAATTCAGTGAAGAATCAGGAGGTCTGGCCCTGTCCGTCATGTTGTTAAATGACACACTATCCAATGCTAGCCACCTTTCATGGGGAAATGTTTTGCTGGAGTGGGAGTGTGCATATCTGTAGCATTATGAAAGTCTCTGGACGGATTCTCCTAAGCTCTCAACGGTTAATTATGCTTCCTTATATTTGCCAGCTCCTAGCTTAGAAGTTCCCATTCCATGAGGTATGAGATTTCCCAAGTCCTCTGCTAAAGAACCTCAGCTCAGGAGAAATAGAAACTGAACAGACCTCTGATTAAACCAGTCATTAGCGTAGGCTGACTTTTCACTTCAGGGACACAGAGGCTGATGAAGCAGCTTTCCCAGGAAGAGGCTCAGTGTAGATAAAGTAGACTTTCAGGATATTCTTTAAGAGAGTGAGCCCACTAAATTACCACGAAGAGCTGTGCTTTAAACATTCCTTTATTTATATGATTTTACTACCCGATCTAACTAGAGGCTGTATTTTAAAATGACGGCAAAAAAAAAGACAACACACACAGGGCAATAAAAGGCAGGCGGCTTAGCAGAGCCACAGAGCAGGTAGAGCCTCCGTTCTGCCTCCCCCGGCACCACAGTCTCTCTGTTTCCTCATCTGTAAAATGGGGATGTGAAAGCAGGCCTCATGGGGTTGTTCTGAGACTTAAACAGGATGGTGCATGGAAGCACCGCGCCACCACCCAGCAAGAGAAGAAGAGCTTTTCCCAAGACCACCCTCCTGGCTCCCGCTTGCATTTTACTCATCCACGTGTCGTCGTCTGTCCCCCAGAGGACACGAGCTCCAGGCCAGCAGGAACCTGTGTGGTCACTTAGCTATTTCCGGGGTCCAGGACAGTGGCTACCACAGAGTGGGTGCTGGATAAATGAGGACTTCTTTATCATGGATGTCTAAATTTAGACTTGCTAAAAACAGTATCAATAATAACAACTGCTTAGTTAAACCAAAAGCCCGTGTGGCCTTAAGGCCATGGCAGCCTAAGCCCGTCAATGCCTCAAAGCTATGAAACTGAAACCTAAGGACGCCCAGTCTCAGACAGCCACAGCGGCCTTGAGCTGCAGCCAGCCAACCACTCCTTGGCTTTGCTTCCGCGTTTTCTCTATGGGCTTCCCTGGTGGCTCAGACAGTAACGAATGTGCCTGTGGTGCAGGAAATCTGGGTTCAATCCCCGAGCCAGGAAGACACTCTGGAGGAGGGAATGGCTACCCACTCCAGTATTCTTGCCTGAAGAATTCCCAGAACAGGGGAGCCTGGTGGGCTTCAGTCCATGGGATCGTAAAGAGTTGGACAAGACGGAGCAACTAACATAACACTTTCTCCGTAAAAGTCTCCCCAAGCTCCTGTTGGTGGAATCCTAATCACTTCCAATTCAGCATTGCCCTATTTGAATAGATTTTTTTTTTTT
>SJYC01037572.1:0-14215 GCA_006408675.1 Madoqua kirkii
TTGAGTTGATAAATTATTTTGTTTCATTTTGTTAATTACAAATTAACATTAATTGATTTTTGAACATTGAGATGATCTTTCATTTCTGAAATAAAGGCTATCTTGTTGTGATGTATTATTTTTTCATATATTGGTGGATCCAGTTTGATAATATTTTGTTTAGTATTAGCACCTGTGTTCAGGAGAATGAGATGGCCCATAATTTTTTTTCCCTGTCAGATTTTGCCATTCAGGTGATATTGTTCTCAAAAATGAGTTGAGAAGCCACTTGTTTTCTATTCTTTGGAATAGTCTGTGTAAGATTAATGTTATTTCATCCTCAAGCGTTTGGAAGACTTCACTGGTGAAGCCATCTGGTCCTAGAGTTTTCCTTGTAGAAAGATTTTTCATTGTGGTTTTCATTTATTTAATAGATATAAGACAGTGAACTGGTTCAGAACAGCCTCTTATTTAATAGGTGTAGGCTATATTGTGATGTCTTCTTTTTCACTCCTGATATTGACTATTTGTGCCTCATTCTTTTTTTAAAGAAATCAATCCTATTGGGAACTTATCAACTTTATTAGTCTTTTTTAAAATAAAATTTTTGACTTTGTGGATTTTATTATTGTTTTCTACTTCATTAATTCCTGCTGTTGACTATTTCCATCCTTGTATTATCTTAGGATTTAATTTGTTGTTCTTTTACTAAAATCTTAATATAGAAACTTGGTTCATTGTTTCTTCTTCCATTTTTCTCTAACGCATTTAAGACTACAGATTTCACTTGAGGGCACTTTGGGTTCATTCTGTAAGTTTTGATATGTTTTAGTTTTATTATCTTTTCATTAAAATAGTTTCTCATTTACATTCATGATTTCTTTGTTGACTCGTGGATTATTCAGAAATGTATTGCTTTGCTTTACATCACACTGATTCAATCAAGGACTGAGCTTTTGAAAGATGATTCGAACTTTATGCAAGCTGGTTTCTTTCTGGATTGTGCTTTTTCAAGGAGTCTCAGCTGCAAGTCTGAGGTTTTCAACCTGGCCCTCCCCTCTTGTGGGACACTGAATTCCTTTTTTTTTTTTGGTCACCCCAGCCCCAGAGATTCCTAGAACTGCTTAACTTTTCAGATATTGCTTAGGATTGACAAATCTCAAGGAAAAAAGTGGCTGAGACTCTTCTCTCAGATCATGCATTCTTTGGGGGATCTTGGCTCCTTAGTTTGTAATGCCCTGGTGATTTTTCGGTGGCTTGAAGTAGACTGGGGGAAAAAAATGTGTCTTGTCCATGTTTTTCAGTATTTTCGGCAAGAAGGTAGTCTGTGATGAGTCAGTCTGCCATTATCACCAGGAAAGATGCCCTGGAGGCAGGATTTGGGTGTTGGTCCCACGTGCCCAGATCCGGAGCTGAGGCTGCCTCCTGGCTGCTGGAGGGGGGGGGGGGCTATGGCAAATGTGGAGTTCAAAGGCAACAACGTTAAGCCATCCTTGCTGTCCAGCTCTCTCCTTTATCTTCCTCATTACTATTGATCTAGTCCTTTGTATTAAGTGTTGCCATTTATTGAACATCAGTTTTTATTTGTTTTTTTTATTGAAGGATACTTGCTTTACAGAATTCTGTTGTTTTTCTGTCAAACCACAACATGAATCAGCCATAGGTATACATATATCCTCTCCCTTGTGAACCTCCCTCCCATCTCCATCCCCATGCCACCCCTCTAAGTTGATTCAGAGCCCCTGCTTGAGTTTCCTGAGCCATACAGCAAATTCCCATTGGCTCTCTATTTTACATATGGTAAGTTTCCATGTTATTCTTTCCATACCTCTCACCCTCTCCCCCCCTCTCCCCATGTCTATTCTCTATGTCTGCTTCTTCATTGCTGCCCTGTAAGTAAATTCTTCAGTACTGTTTTTCTAGATTCTGTATATATGCATTAGAATACGATATTTATCTTTCTCTTTCTGACTTACTTCACTCTGTATAATAGGTTCTGTGTTCATCCACCTCATTAGAACTGACTCAAAGGCATTCCTTTTAATGGCTGAGTAATAGTCCATTGTGTGTATGTACCACAACTTCTTTATTCATTCATCTGTCAATGGACATCTAGGTTGCTTCCATGTTCTAGCTATTGTAAATAGTGCTGCAATGAACAATAGGTTACATGTGTCTTTTTCAATTTTGGTTTGTTCAGGGTATATGTCCTGGGGTGGGATGAACATCAGTTTTAAAATGGGCTAAATACAAATTTGATTTAGGTCATACCTGAATGGTCTAGTGGTTTTCCCTACTTTTTTCAATTTGAGTCTGAATTTGGTAATAAGGAGTTCATGATCTGAGCCACAGTCAACTCCTGGTCTTGTTTTTGTTGACTGTATAGAGCTTCTCCATCTTTGGCTGCAAAGAATAGAATCAGTCTGATTTCAGTGTTGACCATCTGGTGATGTCCATGTGTAGAGTCTTCTCTTGTGTTGTTGGAAGAGGGTGTTTGCTATGACCAGTGCATTATCCATAGTTCATCAGGCACTCTATCTATCAGATCTAGGCCCTTAAATCTATTTCTCACTTCCACTGTATAATCATAAGGAATTTGATTTAGGTCATACCTGAATGGTCTAGCGGTTTCCCTGCTTTCTTCAATTTGAGTCTGAATTTGGCAATAAGGAGTTCATGATCTGAACTACAGTCAGCTCCTGGTCTTGTTTTTGTTGATTGTATAGAGCTTCTCCATCTTTGGCTGCATAGAATATGCTCAATCTGATTTCACTGTTGACCATCTGGTGATGTCCATGTGTAGTCTTCTCTTGTGTTGTTGGAAGAGGGTGTTTGCTATGACCAGTGCATTTTCTTGGCAAAACTCTATTAGTCCTTGCCCTGCTTCATTCCACATTCCAAGGCCAAATTTGCCTGTTACTCCAGGTGTTTCTTGACTTCCTACTTTAGCATTCCAGTCCCCTATAATGAAAAGGACATCTTTTTTGGGTGTTAGTTCTAAAAGGTCTTGTAGGTCTTCATAAAACCATTCAACTTCGGCTTCTTCAGTGTTACTGGTTGGGGCATAGACTTGGATAACTGTGATATTGAATGGTTTGCCTTGGAGACGAACAGAGATCATTCTGTCGTTTTTGAGATTGCATCCAAGTACTGCATTTTGGACTTTTTTGTTGACCATGATGGCTACTCCATTTCTTCTGAGGGATTCCTGCCTGCAGTAGTAGATATAATGGTCATCTGAGTTAAATTCACCCATGCCAGTCCATTTTAGTTTGCTGATTCCTAGAATGTTGACGTTCACCCTTGCCATCTCTTGTTTGGCCATTTCCAATTTGCCTAATTCATGGACCTGACATTCCAGGTTCCTAAGCAATATTGCTCTTTTACAGCATCAGATCTTGCTTCTATCACCAGTCACATGCACAGCTGGGTACTGTTTTTGCTTTGGCTCCAATCCTTCATTCTTTCTGGAGTTATTTCTCCACTAGCATACTGGGCACCTACCAACTTGGGGAGTTCCTCTTTCAGTATCCTATCATTTGCCTTTTCATGTTGTTCATGGGGTTCTCAAGGCAAGAATACTGAAGTGGCTTGCCATTCCCTTCTCCAGAGGACCACGTTCTGTCAGACCTCTCCACCATGACCCACCTGTCTTGGGTTTCCCCGCAGGCATGGCTTGGTTTCATTGAGTTAGACAAGGCAGCCACCTCCTCGGGATGATCCTCCTGGGCGCCAGCCCTGGCATCCGGCATGGGTGGTGCATTTCAACTGCCGCTCCTGGCCTCAGGCTCAAGCTCGGGGCAGCTCCTCAGGATTATCACCCCTATCCTTGGGCATGAGTTGACTCCTTCCAGCTGCCGCCCTTGGCCTCGGGCTCGCGGTATCTCCTCAGTGTCACCACCCTGGCCTCGAGCACGAGGTGGCTTCTTCTGGCTGCCCCTGACCGGAGCCGGGGTGTCTCCCCCCGGTCACCGCTGACCTCAGACTCGGACACGAGGTGTCTCCCCTGGCCACCCCTGACCTCAGATGCGGGGTGTCTCCCCCCGGCCGCTCCTGGCCTTGGACGCAGGGTAGCTTCACTCAGCTGCAGCTCTGACCTCGGATGTGGGGTGCCTCCTCCCAGCTGCCACTGGCCTCAGACACGGGGTGCCTCCTCCCTGCTCCCCCTGCCTCTGACGTGGGGTAGCTCCTCGCGACCGTGCTGTGTGGCAGCCAGGCTCTCGTAGCCATCCGCGTTTAGTATTAGTAGCCAATATATTGATATTATCCTTTATTCCAAATTATGTCATCCACAGATTTGATCAATATTCTCTCTACATTCTCATTGAAGTCATTCATTCAAAAGCTCTACCTACTATTTGGTCAAGAATAGAGCCCTCTGATGCATTTTTAGAGACTTCCCTCCAGGTCAACATAGGCCTGTTAATTAAGAGACTAAAATGAGAGAAATGAGATTGCTCTTTGACAGATAAGCCGTTAATCAATACCTACATGCAGAGCAGTGATAGCAAAGCCACCTTAAAAAACAAGCCATGCACCCAGGCCCTGTATGATTTGTCCAAAACCTGATTGAAGGTACTATCTTGTCTTAAGAACATGTCAGTCACAAGTGATTAGGGGAAAGAGAGACAGTATTGAAAATCCAGTCCAAGCTTGGTCTAGAAAGCAAGGCCTAGTCAGGTCAACTACAGGATGTCTGCTTTGCAGATGAACAACACAAGGCTTTGAGACCCTGAAGCCATTAAACACTGGAACCATTTAACTAACTCCACCTGCTCTGATTTCATTATCACCAAGCTGTCTGCCAGCTACCTTGTGACTGTGTGACTCTGGGTAACTCAAACAAAGGCTGTGTTACTTTGCTTCCCATCTGTAAAACAAAGACACTCATCATACCTACTTCATGGGGGGTTTTGAAGATTGAATGGCGTAAACAGACATAAGTCTGGTTGTGTGCCTGTGTATGTATTCTCAGTCATATACAACTTGTTGTGACCCCATGCCCACCAGTTCCTCTGTCCAAGGGATTTCCCAAGGAAGAATACCAGAGTGGGTTGTCATTTTCTTCTCCAGAGGATCTTCTAGACCCAGGGATCAAACACATCTCTGACACTGCAAGCAGATTACTTACCACCGTGCCATCTGGGAATCCCCTAGCTACAAGTACCCCTCAGTAAATGTTAGCTATGGAAGGGAGAAAGGGTATGGATTAAATCGGAAGAACTTTGTTCACATGAAGCAGATTCTTCTGGTTAGAAGTGAGATGCAAGAAATAGTACATTTAGGAGTTTCTTCATTTCAGTCTCTCAGCTGTGTCTGACTCTTTGTGACCCCATGAATTGCAGCACGCCAGGCCTCCCTGTCCATCACCAACTTCTTAGCCTGCATGTTTGAGGTTCCGAGAATCCAGAGAACAGGGTCTTCTTGGCAGCCCCTACCCATAATGGTCACCTTTTTTTTTACCGTGCCATCTGGGAATCCCCTAGCTACAAGTACCCCTCAGTAAATGTTAGCTATGGAAGGGAGAAAGGGTATGGATTAAATCGGAAGAACTTTGTTCACATGAAGCAGATTCTTCTGGTTAGAAGTGAGATGCAAGAAATAGTACATTTAGGAGTTTCTTCATTTCAGTCTCTCAGCTGTGTCTGACTCTTTGTGACCCCATGAATTGCAGCACGCCAGGCCTCCCTGTCCATCACCAACTTCTTAGCCTGCATGTTTGAGGTTCCGAGAATCCAGAGAACAGGGTCTTCTTGGCAGCCCCTGCCCATAATGGTCACCTTTTTTTTTCAAATTTCTACAGAGTATAGTTTGATTTTGTGTTTTGCCCCAATCTGCGAGGTTTTTTTTTATTTTTGATGGAGGTTTTAACTCATTCACACCAATTTTCAAAATTAATCATCTGATATTAATTATATGAGTTATTTTATTTTTCCTATTATATTTTAGCTTTATCTTTTGCCATAAGAACCATGATTTCCTTATTTGTGTTCATCTTCAAGTGATATAAAATATAAACGATACGTTTTTAACTCCCATTTGGGTTTCTTCGGGGATAACTGGGGAATAAAGGGGAGAGATCTAGTTTTTTCAGCCTTAAACAAGAAGAGACCTCCTGGAGCCAGATGTTTGCTAACAACAGGTGGGAAGCTTGCCCTTGGTGCCCACCAACACCTGCTTATTGGTAGAACCCCAGAAGCGGCTCTCATTTTCTTCTGTACAAGCAGTGCAAGACAAAGAACCCCCAGAGTGCCTTCAATCCTCATCTCTGCCTAGGGCTGGCCTTCATCCCAGCTGCAATGCTTTCTGCTTCCCTGTTGACCAAATTGCAGCATTAGGCTGAGGTTTCCAAAGAAATGTAGGGCAAGCAGAGGAAAGCAGGGAGGGGGCAGTACGGAATGGTTCTGGAATTTAAAAAGCAACTCATTTGTAGGAAGGGATAACTTCCTTCCTTTAGCTTGTGGAGACACCGTATCTTTGAGGCAGGAATACCAAGAAGACCCTACCATCTCCATGACTTCTACCACAACATCCCAGATCTGCTTCAGGTGGTGGAAGTACTGCTCAAGGCCAATAGATGATCAACCACATACTCAGTCTCCATCACAGCTAGATTTTCTCATTTTTCTTTCATTGCAGTAGGGAGATAAGGAAGGAAGTCAGGCACATCTAGTCAGCAGTCAAATTCCTTTCTGATTTCTGCAATTTCTGAGGCTACTGTATTGCGAACATAGAGTAGTTCCTGTGTTGTTCCATAAGCCCATGAAAGCAGCATGACATAGTGTAAAAAGCATAGATTTTGGAATTAGACTGGAACTGGCTCAAATTCCAGGCATTAAGATATGTAACCTCTAACACCTCAGCTCCCTCCTATAAGGCTCAGTTCTCCCATCTGTAAATTGGGCTTAGTAATGGCTAACTCAATATTTCTGCAAGTAATAAAGAGAACATGCATATATAAGGGGTTATACTTTAAAGTCACTCAAAAAATATATTTATTGCAGTTTCTTCAGCATACTCTGAGTAGTTTAGGGGTTCCCCAGCATCCTCTATCTAGTCAGCAAGAGATCTGGGAAGGATATGGGGTAAACAGAGCCCAGCCCTCATGCTCACCTCCCCAATCAAAACAACTCTGCTTCTATATGACATTTCTTCTAAAGAAAAAGTCTCTAGTTAAAACAAATTTTAATATCACAATTGAATGACCCAAAGACTCACAAAGACTGAAAACTGAGGAATGGCTGAGTGCTTTATTATTTGCAGAACAACCTGTGTATTCACCCTGGTGATCTCGCCTGACAATCCTTCACCCACAAGGAAAGAACGACTCCCTTCTTCCTCAATTTCTATGCAGCTGTTAAGCTCAAAGCCCATAAATCAGTTACTCTACCACTTTATTTGTTTATATTCAATCTTTTAAATCTATCTTTTCCTAGAAAATTTAAAAATATATATTAAGAAAACATTTTAAGGTTATTCTTGATCTTGATCTGGACATAAACAATACAATATTTTTTACAGGGATTTATGCATAGATTTTGGTATTTTTTAACCAAGTTGTGCTTGCACAACTTATACAATTGTTTTACTGATCTGTTTTCATATAATGTCATAAACATTTTTCTGTGTTTCTGTATTCCTTTTTAAATGGTGGTATAATATTTCATCCACTGAGTGTCCTGTAGTTTACTCAGTTGTTCCCATATAGTCACACATCAAGTTTGCTTCTGGGAGTTCCCTGATGGTCTACTGTTTAGAACTCAGTGCTTTCACTGCTGTGACCTGGGTTCAAACCCTGCTTAGGAAATTTAGATCTCACAGGCCTCACAGCACAGCAAAAAAAAAAAAAAAAAAAATTGATCTGGACATAAACAATACAATATTTTTTACAGGGATTTATGCATAGATTTTGGTATTTTTTAACCAAGTTGTGCTTGCACAACTTATACAATTGTGTTACTGATCTGTTTTCATATAATGTCATAAACATTTTTCTGTGTTTCTGTATTCCTTTTTAAATGGTGGTATAATATTTCATCCACTGAGTGTCCTGTAGTTTACTCAGTTGTTCCCATATAGTCACACATCAAGTTTGCTTCTGGGAGTTCCCTGATGGTCTACTGTTTAGAACTCAGTGCTTTCACTGCTGTGACCTGGGTTCAAACCCTGCTTAGGAAATTTAGATCTCACAGGCCTCACAGCACAGCAAAAAAAAAAAAAAAAAACCAGAAAAAAAGATTGCTTGTAACTTTCTTACATTTATTATGATGAAAATGCCCAGTTTGATTCCTGGTCCTGGTTCAATTCCTGGGTCAGGACAATCCTCTGGAAAAAGGATAGGCTACTCACTCCATACTCACTCCAGTATTCTTGGGCATCCCTGGAGTCTCAGTCAGTAAATAATCCACCTGCAATGTGAAACTGGCTTCAGTCCTGGGTTTGGGAAGATCCCCTGGAGGAGGGCATGGTAATCCACTCCAGTATTCTTACCTGGAGAATTCTATGGACAGAGGAGCCAGGCAGACTGCAGTCCCTGGGGTCTCAAAGGGTCCAATAGGACTGAGGGACTAAGCACAGCATAGCACATGATGAGAATGCACGTGGGACATTCTTTAAATTATTACTTAGGGTAATTTCTTTTATATAAATCCTTAAAAGTAGAATCACTGCATCAAATAGCATAAGCAATTTAAAGATATCAATATCCATTGCTTTCTAAAAGATATACATTGAAAATTTACACTAGCGCACCCCTGGTATGCCTGTGAATACTGCTTGCCCTCATTGCTTTGTTAGCCCATAATATTATATTTTCTTATGACTAGAAGTAAAAGCCAAAGAATAGAAAAAACACATGCTACCTTCAGACTTTGTTTTCATGTATAATAACACCAACATTTTTATCTAAAATTAGATAAAGCAAACAAGAGTAAATCTGAATGTGGAACTTCCCTGGTGGCTCAATGGTACAGAATCTGCCTGCCAATGCAGGAAACATGGGTTTGGTCCCCAGTCGAGGAAGATCCTACATGCCACAGAGCAGCTAAGCCCATATATCTCAATTATCTAGCCTGCGTCCTAGAGCCCATGCTCCACAGCAAGAGAGCCTGCTCACTGAAACTAAAGAAGAGCCCACATAGCAGCAAAGATCCAGCGCAGCCAAAAATAAGTAAAATTATTTTTCAAAAAAATGTAAAGCTGAATGAGATTACATTGGTGGGAATTTAATTCTAACTCCCCTAGGTAGAAAGCTAATAAAGATACATCTAAAACTTAAAATAACTAAGTGGCTCAAGAAAAATGACCACATTACCCTCCTTATAAACTAGTGCTTTATACTCTCTTAACACTCTCTTGCATGGGAGCCTGGTGAAAAATTGGATACTCATAAGATTATGCACAAACATTTACCTGTATCCAAAGGTTATATTTTCAAGGTTACATCTGTAAAGTCATGAAGATATTCTGCTGGTCTACAGAACAATATATAAGCTATCTGAAATAGCAACTGAAAAGTAAATGGTAAAGAACATTGCCACATTATTCTTTATTTCTAATGGAATGTAGATATTCTCTCATTTTTCTCTAGAACAAAGACTCACACCTAGTTGGCAGTCAACTGCATAAAAGAGTAATAGAATGCCTTTCACTCTAGATACACCTTCCCACAGTAAGAATATGGAAACATCAAAACTTTTTTCACTCAAAGTAGTCAGGTAGACAAAGGCTGCACATTAAAGGAAAATGTACAAGAGCAGAAGCCAAGCTTTCTGCCCAAAGAGTGAGGAAGATGGTGCCAGACATGAACAATAGCAAATATCCCAGTCACTGGTGCCAATAGTGTTCAGTAACCTCTCCAGGAGAGATTCTCTTATATTATTTAACTTTCATTAAATCTGTGCCACATCACATCATTGAGGCCACAGAGTGGGACAGACAAGTAATGATATTACACAAATATCTGTTGGTTACTTTTTAACTCTAAAAAGGTTATGAGTTGCCACTTTTTGTCTTCAGTTTTAAATTAAATGAAAAATGTAGAAACTAAGAAAGCATAAAAAAGTTTTCATATCCCTTATGTTTGTTCATAGTGTGCTGTGCTGTGCTTAGCCAGTAAGACTCTTTTGTGACCCCATGGACTGTAGCCCGCCAGGCTCCTCTGTTCATGGGATTCTCCAGGAGAGAATATTGGAATGGATTGCCATGCCCTTCTCCAGGGGATCTTCCCAACCCAGGGATCAAACCCAAGTCTCCTGCATTGCAGGCAGACTCTTTACCATCTGAGCCACCAGGGAAATCCATAGTATAGATTATACAATTCATTCTCTGTCCCCTAATCTTAAATTAATAGTTTTCTATTTTGTTCACCAAAACATTTTAATCAAACAAGCAACAAAATAGACTCTTTATCCATCTTCTTTTAAAGGAGCTGAAGAAAATGAAACATCCTGAAGGCAGACCACCAAGGGGAAAACGAACAAGACAGAAAGCGATTCGGTTATTCACGAGCTGAATGATCAGACTTAGACAGACTGACGGGTAATACCAACATTAGTTCTCTTTAACATCCCCTCCTTTCTTTTCCTTTGATTCCTGATGATTTTGGAATCTTGTTCAACAGATTCTGTCCCTTTTAAAGGGACATAAGATAGTTTCCTAAAAACTACAAGATAAATAATCTAAAGTCATCATTGTGGTAGTTCATAGCCTTGGTCATACATTAGAACCACTGGGGAGCTTTCAAAGACAACGTCTCCTGCCAGCTAAATCAGCTTTCTGCTCAGGCAGATGCCCAGGCCTCAGTATTTTTTAAGCTCCCTCAGCTTTGAGCTGTGTAGCCAGACTTGGAGTCTTTGTTTCTGTGCCATAAAAAGTAATAACCTCATAAGACTCTGATTGGTCACAGTTGTTCATTGTTCATATTGAAACAAAAATGACAAGGGGAGGGGGGACTAAAATGAGCATTTTAGGAAAGAGTACTTGGAGAAAACCTAATTTTATTCTCTTCTTTCAAGTGTTAGCAGGGAATCTCCTTTCCTTTAATGGGAACATTCTAATGACTTTTGAATCACCCATGCTTGAGGTTTAATTTACCAGACCTGGTTTGTCAAGAAATCTCTTTCTCCAGGAACTTTTGGGAATCCTCAGACAACGTGCATGCCTTCCCTGGCCCCCCATCTGCACTTTCCCCAAGTCCCTTTCCACCCCGGTCAGGCATTTGGCTCCAGATTGCTCGTCCTGCTCCTCTGCCAGCTCCTCCACTCACTGCTCAGCCTTCTCCAAATAGCCCTTTATATATATTTGTTTAAATCTCCCCTCCCCAATACAACTCAGTCTTCATTTTCTCCATTTGCAACCTGCGACACAATCTCAGTGCTGATTTGGGCTTAGATGAGAACAATAACAAAGCATTCCATAACCGCTACTTGAGGGGCTACCCTCAGGGTACAGCTCTCACCTCCCCACCCGTTCCTCCCCTCCCTTCTCCTGCCTCCCTGTGTCATCACGTGGCATCAAGAGAAGCACCCAGTTCTTAGCCACCATCCCCCCTTCAACACTGATGATCTTAGTCTGGGTCATCATTCCTTGTCATCCAGGTCCTCTAACCGGACTGCCAAGTCCCTCTAGTTCTGCCAGACCTTGTTCATGCACTTCTGTGTCCCCTTAGATGCTTTCCTGTTACTTGGGAGCTATGGCAGACTGCGGGCTGCCTCTAAACTTCTGTGTCTAGACATACCAGGGGGCATCTCATACTGCTGGTACTGTGCAGGGGTCTCTGGGCCTTGTTTGTTTTTAGGTCTTTACCTAGAAATCAAGCTCTGGTCCACTAGCTTCAGATCACTAAACTCACATAGAGCTGCCCAGGGTTGGACGTGGAGAGGGAGGGCAGGGGATAGTCACTAGCACTCTATTCTTCTTGATCTCCTCTTTCTTTCTCTCGTCTCATTAGCCCGTGACTCTTAGAGCAAGAAATTGACTTGGGAATCCTCATACATCTTCCCAAATACATTGTTTAAAACACAAACTTTAATTTTTTTCAGCTTAAAAGGATTTTCCTTCTACTTAATGGCTTGGTTTGTTCAAAAGTCTACTTAGAAACTCCAAAGTCTGAATTGCTTTTCTTCTTGGACACCCACTGTATCAATCCTACCCTGAGGAAAGTGTGCTAAAGCCCAAGCTTCCTGTAAATGGTGGGAATAAGGAAGAGAAATCAACAGGAAAAAAGTCTCATTGGTAATGCCAACATACCTTTCCACAATAAAGCAAGCATAGTCCTCCACCTAAGAAAGGAACAGGAAGGTTAAAAGACACACAGGGAGATGTGTGAGATGCAGGAAAGTTATGGAGACAAGTGAGACTCGGTAGATGGCCCCTGAAAGAGAAACTTGGGAGAGGAGATTATCTCACAAAGATGTTCAACTGAAATATAGCCATGTACCTCCCCTACTATCCCCTAGGAAATCACCATTGCTAAATTTTTTTATGGTGAAGTGAGATGCAGGAAAGCTATGGAGACAAGTGAGACTCGGTAGATGGCCCCTGAAAGAGAAACTTGGGAGAGGAGATTATCTCACAAAGATGTTCAACTGAAATATAGCCATGTACCTCCCCTACTATCCCCTAGGAAATCACCATTGCTAAATTTTTTTATGGTGAATGCAAACACTGTGTTTTGCATGAGGCTGGTGTTAGGAGGGAAATGAAATAGATATAAGTCATACTTAGAAAATAAATCACCCTGAAGGAAAGCAATCTGCCACCTAGCCAATCAGTGTGAACTCTTGGTTTCATTCATTAAGGGAACAGATTAGCTCATGGGAATAACAACACCTCCAAAGCTCCCTCCATGACAAAAACATTTAGTTCAGATCTCCTTGATCTTAAACAATAAGTCCATTCAAATTAAGCCAACCTCAAAGGAAATTTTATTGGAGGAATAACAGGTGGATTTGTCTCACAGAAGTCAAGACTCAGCAGGACAAAGATGGGTCTCATGAGGACTGGAATTAGGAATCTGGAAAATCAAGATCTCAAGAAATTTTATATGCTGGTTCAAGTTCAGTTCAGTTCAGTTGCTCAGTCGTGTGTGACTCTTTGCAACCTCATGAGCTGCAGCATGACATGCCTCCCTGTCCATCACCAACTGCCAGAGTCCACCCAAACCCATGTCCATTGAGTCGGTGATGTCATCCAACCATCTTATCTTCTGTCACCCCCTTCTCCTCCTGCCTTCAGTCTTTCCCAGCATCAGGGTTTTTTCAAATGAGTCAGCTCTTCACATCAGGTGGCTAAAATATTGGAGTTTCAGCTTCAACATTAGTCCTTCCAGTGAACACCCAGGACTGATTTCCTTTAGGATGGACTGGTTGGATCTCCTTGCAGTCCAAGGGACTCTCAAGAGTCTTCTCCAACACTACAGTTCAAAAGCATCAGTTCTTCGGCGCTCAGCTTTCTTCACAGTCCAACTCTCACATCCATACATGACCACAGGAAAAACCATAGCTTTGACTAGATGGACCTTAGTTGGCAGAGTAATGTCTCTGCTTTTGAATATGCTATCTAAGTTGGTCATAACTTTTCTTCCAAGGAGTAAGTGTCTTTTAATTTCATGGCTGCAGTCACCATCTGCAGTGATTTTGGAGGCCCCCCAAAATAAAGTCTGACACTGTTTCCACTATTTCCCCATCTATTTGCCATGAAGTGATGGGACCAGATGCTATGATCTTAGTTTTCTGAATGTTGAGCTTTAAGCCAACTTTTCACTCCCCTGTCACTTTTATCAAGAGGCTCTTTAGTTCTTCTTCACTTTTTGCCATAAGAGTGGTATCATCTGCATATCTGAGGTTACTGATAGTTCTCCTAGCAATCTTGATTCCAGCTTGACCTTCTTCCAGCCCAGCATTTCTCATGATGTATCCTGCATATAAGTTAAATAAGCAGGGTGACAATATACAGCCTTGACATACTCCTTTTCCTATTTGGAACCAGTCTGTTGTTCCATGTCCAGTTCTGTTTCTTCCTGACCTGCATACAGTTTTCTCAAGAGGCAGGTCAGGTGGTCTGGTATTCCCATCTCTTTCAGAATTTTCCACAGTTTATCGTGATCCACACAGTCAAAGGCTTTGGCATAGTCAATAAAGCAGAAATAGATGTTTTTCTGGAACTCTTTTGCATTTTTGGATAATCCAGCAGATGTTGGCAATTTGATCTCTGGTTCCTCTGCCTTTTCTAAAAC
>SJYC01037573.1:0-17709 GCA_006408675.1 Madoqua kirkii
CTGTTTCCACTGTTTCCCCATCTATTCCCCATGAAGTATGTTTAAATTGACATCAGAAATGTTTCAGTGTAAGTTTAAATAACAAAGAATGTTGCTTTTAAAAATGTTTCCATCGGGAATTGTTCACGGGTGAAATTATTTGAGATTTTCTTATGGTAACTCCAGCCCACCTCCCTCTTAAATGAAACAGGCAATAGAGATAGGTAAAATATGTTCAGCAAAATGTTGATAACTTGAGGCGGGCTTGAAGGGCACATGGAAATTTGTGCACTATTCTTTCCACTTGTGTTTGTGTTTTGGTTTCTTCCTTTCATGTTAGAGATTTTCTCCAAATGACTTATGGTCTCTGTGCATTCATTTAAGTGCAGAACATTAAAGGTGATTGAAAGTTATGTGTGGGATGCTGATGCCTGTTGACTGAGTTTTATTAGAAGAGAACATGTTTTCCTTTATTTCTTTGCATTGATAGCTAAGGAAGGCTTTCTTATCTTTCCTTGCTATTCTTTGGAGCTCTGCATTCAATGCGTATATCTTTCCTTTTCTCCTTTGCTTTTCATTTCTCTTCTTTTCACAGCTATTTGTAAGGCCTCCTCAGATAGTCATTTCGCTTTTTTTGCATTTCTTTTTCTTGGGGATGGTCTTGATCCCTGTCTCCTGTACAATGTCACGAACCTCCATCCATAGTTCATTAGCACTCTGTCTATCAGATCTAGTCCCTTAAATCTATTTCTCACTTCCACTATCTAGTCATAAGGGATTTGATTTAGGTCATACCTAAATGGCCTAGTGGTTTTCCCTACTTTCTTCAATTTAAGTTTGAATTTGGCAATAAGAATTCAACAAGGTTCAAATTCAGGTGGTCTCTTCCTCTTTTCTATGCTTGGAGACATAAGGAGCATGATGCATTTGGGGCACTCTGTAGTGCTATTTGACTATAAGATGTGGTGCCAGCTGAGGAAAGACTGAACATGAGACTGAAGAAATAGACACGGCTTGACACATCTCAGGCATCCAATCAATATATATGAAACAAAACAAGCAAACATATATATATATATATATATATGTATATATATATATATATATATAGGATAGATGCATGGTGACAGCTTTCATTTGGGAGATGCTGTGGATTATTTAAGTGCTCAGTCATGTTCGATTCTTTGTGACCCCATGGACTGTAGCCTGCCAGGCTTCTCTGTCCATGAAATTCTCCAGTCAAGAATACTGGAGTGGATCGTTATTTCCTTTTCCAGAAGATCTTCCCAATCCAGGGTTCAACCTGCATCTCTTGTGTCTCTTGCATTGGCAGGCAGATTCTTTACCACTGCTCCACCTGGGAGGCCAGATATTTAAGAACAGGAGACCAATAGGAAATTGATTGATACATTTGAAGCTCAGAAAGAAATACTTGGCTGGCAATAGATACACATATTACCAGCCTTACACAGTAGTTTAAAAACTGAGCCAATAAATCACTCAAGAAGACTATGTAAGGACTGATGCCTGGGGAGACACTGGCACTTCAGGGATAAACAAGAAAAGAAGAGACTGAGAAGGAGAATGGGCAAGACTAATCAGAACAGAAGGAAAATGGAGAGCAAGTAGCATTGCACAAAGAGTGGATGAGTCTTCAAGACAGGAAAGTAGAGGGACTTCCCTTGTGGTCCAGTGGCTAAGATGCCTACCTCCCTAATGCAAGTCAAGTCCCAGGTTCAATCCCAAGTCAGCGAACTAGAACCCACATGCAACAACTAAGAGGTCACATGCCATAATCTCTCATGGCACAAGTTTTAGCAATACTGCATGCTATAACTAAGAACTGTTGCAGCCAAATAAACAGTAAAATGTTTGTTTTTTTTTTTTTAATGAAGAGCAAGTGGAGAAAAGAGACAAAGACTGCCCCAAAATCAGTGACTGCCCAAGGCGCTTTGTCGCTACTCTTGATAACCTTTGGTTCAGAGGTGAGCTAGGGAGAGGCCAGAGTGTACTGACAGGAGGAATGAATGGGCTGTGGGAATACAGACGGTAGTGAGTGGGACCACCTTGCTCTCCTTTTCATATAGTCAACTATCATCACAGAAGTTCTGTGAATCAGAGATCATTATCCTTGTTTTATAAATTAAAAAAAAAAGACTTAGGGAAGTGTTTCTAATAACCCAATTTCCATTTCTGATAGTACAGCATACAGATATTCTGTCTGCATACAACTCTTCCTATATCAGAACTAAAAATGTTCATTTTATTGCTGTTTCATGCCATCATATATCTTAACTATAAATCTTTTAATATAATTCTTATTATCTTTTTTTTATTTCTAAGTTCACACAGCTAAAAGAGACATTGCCTATATTCAAGATGCAATCTGTCAAACCAAAAATTCACGTTTTTTGTTGCTGAATTGATTTGGGGGGAATTTTTTTTAACTAAAATAGTACAAGTAACAACTTTAAAATGCCAGAAAATGTCAGGATTTTCCTCTCTGGCCTTATTCCACATTATTTTCAAGTGTTAAAATCAAAGCTGAACACAGTTATCTAAGCAAAATCTACGCAATGCCAATTACTGCTGCTCTGAATGACTGCGTATCTACTCTGAGTGGTTTTTCCTAGCATCTTCTCTGGAACTGAAGTTAACCAATTCCTTAATGTTCAAGGCCTCTGTAACTATAAGATTCTGCCTTCAGTTACACAGAAAGTTGATCCAAAATTCAGTACACTTTCTGATAATGCACGCTGTCAAATCTTCTTTGTATATTTCCAATGTCTGTACACATTGAGTTCAGTTGAATTCACTCAGTCGTGTCTGACTCTCTGTGACCACATGGATCGCAGCATGCCAGGCCTCCCTATTCATCACCATCTCTCAGAGTTCACTCAGACTCACATCCATCGAGTCGGTGATGCCATCCAGCCATCTCATCCTCAGTTATCCCCTTCTCCTCCTGCCCCCAATCCCTCCCAGCATCAGAGTCTTTTCCAATGAGTCTCTCTTCACATGAGGTGGCCAAAGTACTGGAGTTTTCAGCTTTAGCATCATTCCTTCCAAAGAAATCCCAGGGCTGATCTCCTTCAGAATGGACTGGTTGGATCTCCTTGCAGTCCAAGGGACTCTCAAGAGTCTTCTCCAGCACCACAGTTCAAAAGCATCAATTCTTCAACGTTCAGTCTTCGTCACAGTACAACTCTCACATCCATACATGACCACTGGAAAAACCATAGCCTTGACTAGACGGACCTTAGTCGGCAAAGTAATTCTCTACTTTTGAATATACTATCTAGGTTGGTCATAACTTTTCTTCCAAGAAGTAAGCATCTTCTAATTTCATGACTGTAGTCACTATCTGCAGTGATTTTTGAGCCCCCCAAAAAACAAAGTCTGACACTGTTTCCACTGTTTCCCCATCTATTTCCCATGCAGTGATGGGACCGGATGCCATGATCTTTGTTTTCTGAATGATGAGCTTTAAGCCAACTTTTTCACTCTCCTCTTTCACCTTTATCAAGAGGCTCTTTAGCTTCTCTTCACGTTCTGCCATAAGGGTGGTGTCATCTGCATATCTGAGGTGATTGATATTTCTGCCAGCAATCTTGATTCCAGCCTGTGTTTCTCCCAGTCCAGCGTTTCTCATGATGTACTCTCCATAGAAGTTAAATAAGCAGGGTGACAATATATAGCCTTGACGTACTCCTTTTCCTATTTGGAACCAGTCTGTTGTTCCATGTCCAGGTCTAACTGTTGCTTCTTGACCTGCATACAGTTTTCTCAAGAGGCAGATCAGGTGGTCTGGTATTCCCATCTCTTTCAGAATTTTCCACAGTTGATTGTAGTCCACACAG
The DNA here is from genome assembly GCA_006408675.1 of Madoqua kirkii. Taxonomy (NCBI): domain Eukaryota; kingdom Metazoa; phylum Chordata; class Mammalia; order Artiodactyla; family Bovidae; genus Madoqua; species Madoqua kirkii. The sequence goes on from SJYC01037573.1 coordinate 3,840, forward strand.
TCAAAAGCTTTGGCATAGTCAATAAAGCAGAAACAGATGTTTTTCTGGAACTCTCTTGCTTTTTGGATGATTCAGCGGATGTTGACAATTTGGTCTCTGGTTCCTCTGCCTTTTCTAAAACCAGCTTGAACATCAGGACGTTCATGGTTCACGTATTGCTGAAGTCTGGCTTGGAGAATTTTGAGCGTTATTTTACTAGCATGTGAGATGAGTGCAATTGTGCAGTAGTTTGAGCATTCTTTGGCATTGCCTTTCTTTGGAATTGGAGTGAAAACTATACACATTAGGACAGTCTAAAGCTGCATCGGAATCCCTGAAAAATTCATTTTGGTTCAAGCTCAAGGTTTAAGAGATCTTATGTTGATGAAAAACTTTTCAAATGAGTATGAAGAAGGAGACAGTGATCCCTGACAGTAACTTCTGATCACTCACATGCTGCCAAGGAAGATGCTGATCTAGGTACAAAAGTCACGCAGAGTCTTGGCCATGGCTACCTGCAGAACACGGTTTTACTCTGAGTCAGACTAACATTCAGCAGACCTCTATCACTCTTCAAATTCCCCATTACATGTTTTAAGGAAGAATACAATACTGGGCATGATCATGAAATTCTAGCATCCCAATGTAGGTAGTAATCACTAGTATAAGTAAGATGTGGAATAGGTGTTTTCTAATTTTTTCAGTGAAGAGACTGAATTTATAAATGAATTTTATATACAGAAAACAAGGCTTAAAACCGTGTGTATAATATCAAACTGTTGGAAAACACATTTAGAAGTGAAAGTCTATCAAATGAAAATGAATAGTATAATGACTATAATAATAGGTTATTTTATTTTTTGTAGACTGCATTCTATTATAGTTCTATATCCATTCTATATACAAGATAATGAGTATTATTCCTTGTGCTGTACAGTGCATCCCTGTTGCTTATCTGTTTTTTATATAGTGGTTTATATCTGTTAATGCTAAGTCGCTTCAGTCATGACCTACTATTTGTGACCGCATGGACTGTAGCCTGCCAGGCTCCTCTGTCCATAGGATTCTCCAGGCAAGAATACTGGAGTGAGTTGCCATTTCCTTCTCCACACTCCAAATTTATCTTTCTCCCTGTCCTTCACCCCTTTGGTAAACACAAGTTTGTTTTCTATGTCTGTGAGTCTATTTCTGTTTTGTATATATATTCACTTGTGGGCATTTTTCAGATTCCACATATAAGTATATCACATGGTAATTGTCTTTCTCTGTCAGACTTATTTCACTAAGCATAATATTCTCTAGGTCCATCTACATTGCTGCAAATGGAAATATTTCATTCTTTTTATGGCTGAGTAAAGTTTCATTATATATAACTGGCACAAAAAATGCAACTACACTCCAATTAAAAAAAAATGACAGACTGTCCCCTTGATCCTTCAGTTCTATCTGGTGACTCCTTGTAGCCTAGCAGCTACGACATTAAAAAGAAGAATAACAACACAAAAGTGATGCTTCTGACACCATTGGTGCTTGTTAGGCACTCAAATGTACCACTATTGCTGTAACAATATTGTCATTTTATAAAAATTAGTAACTTCTGATGGAGAAGCCAATGGTACCCAACTCCAGTATTGTTGCCTGGAAAATCTCATAGATGGAGCAGCCTGGTAGGCTGCAGTCCATGGGGTCGCTAAGAGACGGACACGCTGAGTGACTTCACTTTCACTTTTCACTTTCATGCATTGGAGAGGAAATGGCAACCCACTCCAGTGTTCTTGCCTGGAGAATCCCAGGGACGGGGGAGCCTGGTGGGCTGCCGTCTATGGGGTCACACAGAGTCGGACATGACTGAAGTGACTTAGCAGCAGCAGCAGCAACAGTAACTTCTGAGCCACAGATTGTGATTGGACCTTTGGGAAAGAGGGTACAGTTTTATATTGTTAATCCTTTGCCACTTGAAGAGTTCAGTTCCTGTATGCAGAGTCTTCAGCTGTATGCCGTCAATTATTCGAAATCTGGTCATATTTAAATTGGTTTTATATTCAACTTATACTTTCTTTTATAACATTTTATGTTTCTTAGATTATTTGATAATATTTTATCATTAAAATATTTAGGATATTTTGTAAATGAAGTTAAGCATTTTTCTTTAAAAAGAGAACAGTGACTGAAGAAATAAATATCAAGTTGCCTGTTCATTCCTGCACCAACATCCTACATACAATGGTCAAGTGAAGACAGGATAATTGTAATAAAATGTGCCATTCAAAATAGATAAGAATGTAAAGTACATAACAGTTCTTGGTCAATGAAAAAAGAATAAATACTGCTGGTTGCCGTAGTGAAAGCCCTCAACTCTGGGAGTGTGTAAAAATCATTTACACACTGATTTTCCTCTTGGAGGGTACTCTTCTGTTCATCAGTTTCTGTGGCCACAGACACTAGCCTCTGAGATTTTTCTTTGTTCATTAACCTCCAAGGCCACATCTGAAATGGACATTTGTAGGCTCTGAATCTTTCACAGACTTCTTTCTGCCCAAGGTTGTTTTAAGGTCTCTGAATTGAAAAATGAAACTGTTTGTCGTTCAATTCAGCGGATGTTGACAATTTGGTCTCTGGTTCCTCTGCCTTTTCTAAAACCAGCTTGAACATCAGGACGTTCATGGTTCACGTATTGCTGAAGTCTGGCTTGGAGAATTTTGAGCGTTATTTTACTAGCATGTGAGATGAGTGCAATTGTGCAGTAGTTTGAGCATTCTTTGGCATTGCCTTTCTTTGGAATTGGAGTGAAAACTATACACATTAGGACAGTCTAAAGCTGCATCGGAATCCCTGAAAAATTCATTTTGGTTCAAGCTCAAGGTTTAAGAGATCTTATGTTGATGAAAAACTTTTCAAATGAGTATGAAGAAGGAGACAGTGATCCCTGACAGTAACTTCTGATCACTCACATGCTGCCAAGGAAGATGCTGATCTAGGTACAAAAGTCACGCAGAGTCTTGGCCATGGCTACCTGCAGAACACGGTTTTACTCTGAGTCAGACTAACATTCAGCAGACCTCTATCACTCTTCAAATTCCCCATTACATGTTTTAAGGAAGAATACAATACTGGGCATGATCATGAAATTCTAGCATCCCAATGTAGGTAGTAATCACTAGTATAAGTAAGATGTGGAATAGGTGTTTTCTAATTTTTTCAGTGAAGAGACTGAATTTATAAATGAATTTTATATACAGAAAACAAGGCTTAAAACCGTGTGTATAATATCAAACTGTTGGAAAACACATTTAGAAGTGAAAGTCTATCAAATGAAAATGAATAGTATAATGACTATAATAATAGGTTATTTTATTTTTTGTAGACTGCATTCTATTATAGTTCTATATCAATTCTATATACAAGATAATGAGTATTATTCCTTGTGCTGTACAGTGCATCCCTGTTGCTTATCTGTTTTTTATATAGTGGTTTATATCTGTAGATGCTAAGTCGCTTCAGTCATGACCTACTATTTGTGACCGCATGGACTGTAGCCTGCCAGGCTCCTCTGTCCATAGGATTCTCCAGGCAAGAATACTGGAGTGAGTTGCCATTTCCTTCTCCACACTCCAAATTTATCTTTCTCCCTGTCCTTCACCCCTTTGGTAAACACAAGTTTGTTTTCTATGTCTGTGAGTCTATTTCTGTTTTGTATATATATTCACTTGTGGGCATTTTTCAGATTCCACATATAAGTATATCACATGGTAACTGTCTTTCTCTGTCAGACTTATTTCACTAAGCATAATATTCTCTAGGTCCATCTACATTGCTGCAAATGGAAATATTTCATTCTTTTTATGGCTGAGTAAAGTTTCATTATATATAACTGGCACAAAAAATGCAACTACACTCCAATTAAAAAAAAATGACAGACTGTCCCCTTGATCCTTCAGTTCTATCTGGTGACTCCTTGTAGCCTAGCAGCTACGACATTAAAAAGAAGAATAACAACACAAAAGTGATGCTTCTGACACCATTGGTGCTTGTTAGGCACTCAAATGTACCACTATTGCTGTAACAATATTGTCATTTTATAAAAATTAGTAACTTCTGATGGAGAAGCCAATGGTACCCAACTCCAGTATTGTTGCCTGGAAAATCTCATAGATGGAGCAGCCTGGTAGGCTGCAGTCCATGGGGTCGCTAAGAGACGGACACGCTGAGTGACTTCACTTTCACTTTTCACTTTCATGCATTGGAGAGGAAATGGCAACCCACTCCAGTGTTCTTGCCTGGAGAATCCCAGGGACGGGGGAGCCTGGTGGGCTGCCGTCTATGGGGTCACACAGAGTCGGACATGACTGAAGTGACTTAGCAGCAGCAGCAGCAACAGTAACTTCTGAGCCACAGATTGTGATTGGACCTTTGGGAAAGAGGGTACAGTTTTATATTGTTAATCCTTTGCCACTTGAAGAGTTCAGTTCCTGTATGCAGAGTCTTCAGCTGTATGCCGTCAATTATTCGAAATCTGGTCATATTTAAATTGGTTTTATATTCAACTTATACTTTCTTTTATAACATTTTATGTTTCTTAGATTATTTGATAATATTTTATCATTAAAATATTTAGGATATTTTGTAAATGAAGTTAAGCATTTTTCTTTAAAAAGAGAACAGTGACTGAAGAAATAAATATCAAGTTGCCTGTTCATTCCTGCACCAACATCCTACATACAATGGTCAAGTGAAGACAGGATAATTGTAATAAAATGTGCCATTCAAAATAGATAAGAATGTAAAGTACTAACAGTTCTTGGTCAATGAAAAAAGAATAAATACTGCTGGTTGCCGTAGTGAAAGCCCTCAACTCTGGGAGTGTGTAAAAATCATTTACACACTGATTTTCCTCTTGGAGGGTACTCTTCTGTTCATCAGTTTCTGTGGCCACAGACACTAGCCTCTGAGATTTTTCTTTGTTCATTAACCTCCAAGGCCACATCTGAAATGGACATTTGTAGGCTCTGAATCTTTCACAGACTTCTTTCTGCCCAAGGTTGTTTTAAGGTCTCTGAATTGAAAAATGAAACTGTTTGTCGTTCAGTCATGTCTGAGTCTTTGCAACTCCATGGACTGTAGCCCACCAGGCTCCTCTGTCCATGGAATTCTCCAGGTCAGAATATTGGAGTGGGTATCCATTCACTTCTCCAGGAGATCTTCCCAACCCAGGGATTGAACCCTAATCAGTCCCAAACTTAAAACAAGTTTGTGCTTTTTTGGCAGTAGATTCCCTCAAAAAATTTTGTAGGCCGTGAGCTGCTTCTAGTCAGTTTTAAGCATCAACATCACACTCTAAATTCTTTCTCATAATTCTCAAAACTGTCTTGTTTCTTAGCTTCCCCCAAACCCATGTCTATCTGCCTGTCTCTCTCTCTCTCTTAATTTGATGATGATTACATTGAGACTATCTGAAATAATTCAATTTACTGGGAATATAATACTGTTGATCTGAGTTATTTTGTCAAACTGAAAAGTCTTAGTTATCTTTTCCAGTAAAGCCTGTTTCCTCTTAAAGCTTACTATTCAAAGTCCAGAAATAGTTGCCTTTTGCAGCCTGTAAACACCTAAATATTTAGAATTTCTTCATTCGCTTAATTCTTTGCTTGAGTACTAGCCAAATCTTGCATATCTTTATTATAATATTTTTCTCAAAACAGCCAATGACAGCCAATGACTTTCATTTATGCCAGAGTCACAGGGTGCTAGGCCCATAGGAGTTGCCGCCCAACTCCATGGCACAACTCCATGCCTTCTGAATTGTCACAGGTGTATTTTTACCAAATATTTTGCCACAGCACCATAGACCTCTCCAGTCTTCTGGGTGATTATACCACCACCTGACCATCAAATCAATGATACATATTTTAATGGTTTGTATTATGTCCGTATCCAACTCTGGTCCTAGCTCCCATAAAAGAAAATCTTAGTGTACTCACAGAAGTTTATTTCTCACTTACATGTATTCTTAATCATGTGTTGAACCAGCATCCTTCCCTGCAGGGATTCAAGGACTCAGATTTCCTTTAGCTTGTATCTCTACCCTTCACCTGAAACCAGCAAAGTCCCAAGCTTCTAGTCAGAGGTGAGAGGTAGAGAAAGATGGCTGAGTCTTGCAATAAGACTTGGAAGTACTCACATTCCAGAGGTCAGACTTAGTCACCTACTGTGTACCAAGAGCTAGAGGAAATCGGTTTTGGCAGACACATGGCAGTCTCTGTCATCAACAACTCTAATGTTGCTCCCATCATATAATTAGAAGAGTATAGATCTCACTATGCTAGAAGACAGGCTGGATGATCCGGCCTATTCAGAAAGCAACCATTTTCCATTCAGGAACCTTGGAATCTTAGATTTAGCAGTGGTTACTACAGAGATCAGCAAGTCTAGCTCTCTCACACTATATATTGATAAAATGGTGCTCAGATGGGCATAAGGAAGCAGTGGTAGGTATTGGACTAGGGCACTGGTCTCCCATTCAAGTCAGGGCTATCTACAATATGCTTTCCGGTCTTAACTATTCCAATATTATAAACTTAATGTAGGTTAATGAACAAAAGTGGGAATTTTGAAACTTCTTTTACATGTAATTCTTAGTAGATATAGGAAATAAAATAGCATCTTAGCAGACAAATGAAGTCCCTTAGTGAGAATTTCAGTAGGAATCAGGTTCTAAAAGAGATTTTTCTTTTTTTACTACAAAGATAAGATAAATTTGGTCTGAATATTGCTTCTCAAACACCAATACAGTATACTAACACATATATATGGAATTTAGAAAGATGGTAATGATAACCCTGTATGCGAGACAGCAAAAGAGACACAGATGTAAAGAACAGACTTTTGGACTCTATGGGAGAGGGAGAGGGTAGGATGATATGGGAGAATGGCATTGAAACATGTATATTATCACATAAGAAACAAATCGCTAGTTTAGGTTCGATACAGGATACAGGATGCTTGGGGCTGGTGCACAGGGATAATCCAGAGATGATATGGGGAGGAAGGTGGGAGAGGGGTTCAGGGTTGGGAACTCATGTACACCTGTGGTGGACTGTCAATATATGGCAAAACCAATACAGTATTGTAAATTAAAAAAATAATTTTTTTTAAAAAAGAATTTTTCAAACTATTTGGACCTAGAGGATCATCCAGACTAAAGTCAAGAAAAATTATTGTTTTTGCAAAACTAAGCAAAAAATGAAATAGAGAAGTGTTGCAAAATTTTAAGGAAGCAGCAGGGGGTGATGAGTGGGATATAAGCTAATTGTTGAGAGAAACAAGAACCGGTTGCACTCTTCCACTCTGAGCTCTTGTCCTTGGACTAACTAACTATCCTCTCCAAGTCTACAAATAACAGGTCCTTCTCATCCTGGTTCTGGGGTTTTGATCAGGGTAAAATGAGATTATGTATAAAAAAAAAGATTTGCAAATTGAAAATCAACAACAAAGAGAATGTCATCATCTTCAAATGATCAGTAATAAATCTTCTGCTTTTGTCTTCATATCTCCATTAAAATCTACTGTAGTCTGTGCTCCTCAGAGAGCACACATGAACCTAGGTAATTTGCTACATTGTTACTCTATTTCCATAATTACTGTTTGCTATGAAATGTTCCTAGATTAATTTCAGTGCTTTCTCTACTTATGCAATTACAAGGGCAACACTATCATCAGGAGTTAGAAATACAAAACACACTTTTAGAAAGGCACTTGCAAAATACAAAATGTAGTCAGCTATCATAATTTTATTTTTTAAAATACATCAGAGCTAATTAAAGTGCAGTGAACTGACACGGGAGAAATATTTAAGAAAGAAATCTTGGTAAAATGAATAACAGGACTGAGGAGAGATATATTTGACTACAAACGGGTAAAAGTTGGGCTTCCCTGGTGGCTCAGACAGTAAAGCATCTGCCTGCAATGCTCAAGACACAGGTTAGATCCCTGGGTCAGGAGGATCCCCTGGAGGAGGAAATGGCAACCCACTCCAGTATTTTTGCCTGGAAAATTTCCAAGGACTGAGAAGCCTGGTAGGCTACAGTCTATGGGGGTTGCAAAGAGTCAGACATGACTGAGTGACTTCAAAGAAGGCAGTAATAACCTAGCAAAAAGATCAAGCACAATAATGGATGGAATCAAGAGTCTTAAGTTGATCAAGAAATTTAAACTTAACCAAGAAGCTTGTTTGATTGGGAAGTCAATGAGAAAATGGTCCCTCTTGAGAACTGCTCTGCATCAGGGGTCCCCCAATCTCCAGGCAACAGCTGGGTACCTTCTGTCAGATCAACAGTGTATTAGATTAGGGACAAAGTATACAATAAATGTAATGTGCTTAAATCATATCATCCGGAAATCACCCCTGTCACCTCCAGTCCATGAAAAATTGTCTTCCATGAAGACATCAGGCATCAGTCCCTGGTGCTAGAAAGGCTGGGGACTGCTGTTCTATATGCAAGTGTGGTTTGGGTTTCTTATTTTCAAAGGTTGGTACAAAATCCCAAAGAAAGTATTAGAAACAACTAGCCTTCACCATCAGAAGGACAGAATGCATGGTTTTAAAGGTCTTCACCTTCAACTGTAGATTTTACAGCAAAGCATAATTTATAAAGTAGAAAGATGGATTCCATCTAGAGTCTGACTCAGAAGAGTTGATTCAGAAGAAACATGATACTGAGTTTCCTCATCATTACCCAGTAAGGTAACTCTGATAGGTACCCCTATTCCTACTTCTAGTCCAAAACCCTGTCCAGCCTGGAAGCCGACAAGACTCTGATATCTGTTTGGATAAGACCCAGCCTTCTGCAGAACTGCTGGTTCTGGTCATGCTGGTACTCTGTAGAAACGCCTTCTCAACTGTGCCTCCTAAGTCAGGCTTTTCTATTTAATTTCAGAGACAAAGTCAGTAACATCAGCTCAAAATGATCTTCAAGGCCTATGGAAAAGGGCCTCAACATAATGGGAACACCAGCAGGAAGTCAAGATGAATGGACTGTCCTTTAAAAAAAAAAATGATGAAAGGCCAATCAGTATTATGACTACTTTTTCCTAGTGCCCTGATGGCAGGTAGGCCTCCAGTTGTCCCCTTGTCAGTCCCACGTGTGTCCATATAACAGTGAATCCTTTTGATAATATTACTTGGAACTCTGTACAACATTTTCAGTATTGTGGTTGTCAAAGCTAGAAAATAACAAGACATTCTCATGCTTTTTGCACAAAAAATATAAAGGAAAACCAGAGATGAAAATAAACACATAGACAGACAATTCCCTTTTCATCAGAGATTCAAATCAAATGAAAGAGTTTGGCTCAAATTTTGTTCAGAGGATATTCTGACAGTTCAGCTTTCTTCCAGTTCAATTATTTGGGGGGAATAGATATATACAGGCTCAGTTCTGGTTCAACCAGTTCACTTCCTTGGAATAAAACTTAAGCATTTCTGACTGAATACAAAAGTAATGTTCAGGTTCAGTTCAAGATTTGGCAAGTGAGAATAGTTCATCTGAGTGTAATGTTTGATTCAAGTCTCGGCTTTTCAACTGTTCATTTTATCCATTATGGCCCAATGGAAAAGAAAATATATATATTAACAATTGTCATAGGAGAAATAGGGACAAGCCATTAATGGTTTTGAAAGGAGCCAAGAATCTCTGTTGTCATAGCATTTAAAGTTCATCAACCCATCTTTTCTAAGAAAACTCTTAGAATAATCTTTAACTAAACATTTGCACCATCCCTCTTTTTGCAAAGCAACCAAAAATTTCTCCAACTACTCTTTTCTAGAAAAATTACAAAATAGAAAAATTCAACTCTTCATTCTTTTTATGGACTAAGATTATGCATACTAATTTTATATACAGTGATATACATATAGTAATTTGACATATATATAGTCACATAGATATAAACACATGTGCATCCATATATAAAGGGTAGCAGAGAAGTTTAAGGTTCACTAAGAGCAAGAATTCTTGTGCAAAATGCAAAATGGAAGAAAGACACAATAATAACTAAGACTGAGTAAAAATGATGTCGAGATTAAGAAATAGAAATGTGACATTCCTTGTTTGTCATTTTTGCACCCACAACATAAAGTTTTATTTTTCTTTCCTAATTGCATTACCTCTCAGTCATCATCACTGAGACTCATCTACTATAATCATACTGAAAATTACCAAGTATCTACTAAGCACTTCTTATCTGTTGACCACTATGCCAAGAAAAACATATCAAACAGAAGATTGAGAAAGTAGACTCTCCTCAGGAAGTAATATGTGTGAAAACCACAGGTGAAAAGAAGATAGAAAAGCTATGTAGCATATTAAAGTATATTTTGCAAGTAGTAATTATTCTTGAAAAATTGTTCTTGATCCTCCCTACATCTTATCCTCACTGAACTGATGACCTGATAAAATATGTTTCGGGTAAGAAGCAGTCTATTGAAAACTGTATCTAGGAAACAGACAAGCTAAGAGTAGGACTAGTAGGAAACAAACATTACAAACTTCTGCCAAGAAATGAACTGCCCAGCAAGACCATGGGTGAAGCTGGGCAAAGGAATCCAGAAGAATGAGTATTTATAAACCACTCTCTCTCTGGATTTGGTGCCTGTCACTGTGGCTGGCAAAGTATTACCAGAACTACTCCTTGTCCCCATTCTAAGACAGCAGACTTTGGACTTCCCTGATGGCCCAGTGGCTAAGCCTCTGCACTTTTTGCAGTGGGCCTGGGTTCAATCCCTCATCAGGGAACTAGATCCCACATGTAGTTCCTAAGGGTTCATAAGCTGCAACAAATTCTAGCATCCCGAGTGTCACAACTAAGACCTGGTGCAGCCAAATAAAATAATAAAATAAACCAAGACAAGCTGACTTGAGACACTACCCAAGAGAGCCATCAGGGTGAGAATGGGCATGATGGAGGAAATGTGAATAGCACAGTGAAAAGAGTGGCTTTGAATGGAAAGAAATCTGATTTGATTCAATTCTCTGTGTGTATTTAAACCAGAAGTTACTCAGCTTCTCTGTGCCTCTGTTATTACTGTTCTTTCTATAAACGGCAGACTACAGTCCAAGGGATCACAAAAAATCAGACATGACTCAGCGACTAACACTTTCACTTTACTTTCATTGATAAGGAAGATTAGAATTATTAACCTCTCTCATTTCTGACATCCTGAGCAAACTTCTCAAGATTTGTTTCACAGGTTGTCGACCCTTGATCCCTGTTCCTCATTCTCACTCTCACCTTCTTCCTCCTAACACACCTCCAGCTCAGGACTTGTGATCCTAGAGGCAGAGTTAGCATTCACAGTAAGATCAAAGGGCACTGAGGACCTGATTCTGGAACCTGAATCTCAGCCATCAAAGAGGTCTGCTGGTGACAGCTAAAAAAGAAAGTGAAAATTTTTAATATAAGGCCTTTGAAAAGGCAGGTTCTTTTTTCATTCTGCAGTGATTCTAACCTTTATTTAAAATTTTAAAAATAATAACAAAAATGTTTGGAGATAAGATATATTGAGCCAAACATCTGTCAATTTGCAGGTTTCTACCTATAAACAAATTAGAATTTAGCAAGATTGTGTGTCATAAAGGCTACTTTCAGCCACAAATACCAAAATTCCAATACAAAGTTGCTTAGACTAAAGGGAAATGTACTGGCTACCAGTTCAAGTCTAGACACAAGGGTAGCTTCAGGGCTTGCTTTATCCAGGGGCCTCTACTCTTTTTCCCTGCTATGCTCTGAGATTTGCCCTCTAATCATCCTTTATCTTCACACTTGTAGTTCTCATATCCACACACCACAATTTTGGAGAAAAAGGAGCCACTTTTTAAAACTTTCCCAGAAGAATCAGAAAGATGATTCATAGAAACCCCAGAAAATCTCTCCTCTCATTCCATTGCCCTGAACTGGGTCACATGGCAATCCCTGAACCAGTCACAGGCAAAGGACATGTGATTATTCTTAGACGAATCAGGCCAACAGCTAGAGCTAGAGATTGCCTCTCTTTACCTGATACACAAGGACAAAAGAATGGGTTTTTTTAATGATGGGGAACTGGATTCTTGCAGTTATCCAAAAGTGAACACTTCTGCCTTTATTTTACACAAACACATCTAATTCCACTTGAATAAGAGTATTATTAAGAACAAGACATATATATTAACACAAAGTTAAAGTTAACTCAAAGTTAGTGAGTTCTTTTACCAAAAGTAGTAAATACCCAAATGGTTGACATCCTCCAATAATGTCTAGTTTAGGATATCATATACTGCCTCAACTGTTCCCTTATTTAAAACGTCCCTGGAACTCCTCTTTTGGAAATTTCAACTTTTGTTCTCTAAATTTTATTCCTAGGTGAGCACATCAATTCCCATGGGTTTAAATACCATCTATAACATATGGATGCGAGAGCTGGACTGTGAAGAAAGCTGAGCACCAAAGAATTGATGCTTTTGAACTGTGGTGTTGGAGAAGACTCTTGAGAGTCCCTTGGACTGCAAGGAGGTCCAACCAGTCCATTCTAAAGATCAGTCCTGGGTGTTGTTTGGAAGGACTGATGCTAAAGCTGAAACCCCAGTACTTTGGCCACCTCATGTGAAGAGTTGACTCATTGGAAAAGACTCTGATGCTGGGAGGAATTGGGGGCAGGAGGAGAAGGGGATGACAGAGGATGAAGAGGATGAAATGACTGGATGGGATCACCAACCTGATGGACATGAATTTGGGTGAACTCAGGGAGTTGATAATGGAGAGGGAGGCCTGGGGGGCTGCAATTCATGGATGTGACTGAGCAACTGAACTGAACTGAACTTATATACTGCTGACTAGCAAAATTTCTATCTCAAATTCACTTCTGAGCTCTAGATTTGTTTTCAGGCACCTCAGACCTAACAAAGACACATTTTCATTCCCTTCCTAGTTAGGAAAGAGTTGACTCATTGGAAAAGACTCTGATGCTGGGAGGAATTGGGGGCAGGAGGAGAAGGGGATGACAGAGGATGAAGAGGATGAAATGACTGGATGGGATCACCAACCTGATGGACATGAATTTGGGTGAACTCAGGGAGTTGATAATGGAGAGGGAGGCCTGGGGGGCTGCAATTCATGGATGTGACTGAGCAACTGAACTGAACTGAACTTATATACTGCTGACTAGCAAAATTTCTATCTCAAATTCACTTCTGAGCTCTAGATTTGTTTTCAGGCACCTCAGACCTAACAAAGACACATTTTCATTCCCTTCCTAGTTAGGACACCACAGAGCACTGAGTAGGGTTCCCTGAGCCATATAATAGGTTCTCATTAGTTATCTATTTTATACATAGTATCAATAGTGTATATATGTTTGTTATGTTCAATGCAGCACTATTTATAATAGCCAGAAACAAACTAAATGCTCATCAACAGAGGAATGGATAAAGACGATGTAATACATATATACAATGGAATAATGCTCAGCCATAAAGAGGAAGGAAATTGGGTCATTTGTAGAGACTTGGATGAATCTAGAGAGTGTCATGCAGAGTGAAGTAATTCAGAAAGAGAAAAACAAATACTATATATTAACATATATACATGGAATCTAGAAAAATAGTATCAGTTCAGTTCAGTAACTCAACTGTGTTCGACTCTTTATGATCCCATGAATTGCAGCACGCCAGGCCTCCCTGTCCAACACCAACTCCTGGATTCCACCCAAACCCATGTCCATCGAGTCGGTGATGCCATCCAACCATCTCATTCTCTGTCATCCCCTTCGCCTGCCCTTTATCTTTCCCAGCATCAGGGTCTTTTCCAAAGAGTCAATTCTTCCCATCAGGTGGCCAAAGTATAGGAGTTTCAGCTTCAA
>SJYC01037574.1:0-12723 GCA_006408675.1 Madoqua kirkii
GCCTTCTTAGGTGGTGATTGGTATTCCATGTAAACCAAGTTATTCGGCCTCTTTTTCTATGCTGATTTCCTAATCCCTCTCTATCTGTAATTAATTAAGTTATTCCAAGGACGCCAACACTATCTCCACCTTCAAATCACTCTGGATCCACCGGGGCTGGACCTCGGCATCTGTGAACTTAGTTTATATTCCACATATTGGAACCATCATTTGTCTTTCTCAGTCTGACTTAACTTCACTTAGCATGATACTCTTGAGTCTACACATACTGTGGCAAATGGCAATATTTCCTACTTCTGTATGACTGAATAGTATTCCACTGTATATATCATACAATTTCTCTATCTATCTCTATCTTTCCATATCAGCTATTGTAAATAATGCTGCAATAACATGAGGGTGCATACATCCTTTTGAATTCCAGTTTTCCTTTTCTTCCAATTAATATCTAGGTGTGGAATTGCTAGATTATATGATAGTTCTATTTTTCACTTTTTGAGGGATCTTCTGTTAGACCTAACGGTCTTTTCCCAAGATCCGTCGCCCCAAAGACCACCGTGACTTCGGATTCGATGCAAGCCGCAAGAGGATTTTATTAAGCCGGCGCGCCAGGGTTCGAACTCCTCAGGAGGAGTGAACCCAGAACACTGGTCGAAAAGGATTTTTATACAGAAAAATCACAAGCAGGCGGGAATAGGGTTAGGACAATGTGATTGGGATCATAGGCAGGTACAGGTGGGGTGAGGACGTTTGATTGGTGGGCAAGGCTTAACCTTTAAGGGGATAGGTCTGCAGGTTATCAGGTCGAAACGGCTGGCTGACTACCCTGCAGCGGTTGGCCAGTCCTCAGGAAAAAACAGCCTCCAGGAAGGATTAACATAAAAATAACCATTCTGGGTGGGGGGATTCTGCAAAGGTCAGGAGACCATGAGTCATCAGGTAAGGGGCAGGTTATTTTCCATAAGATATGGTCTGCCTCTGGGGTTTTAACAGGACAAAGAAAACTTTTTAAAATTTAACTTTTTCCCTTCACTTCTATAGTGGCTACACCAATTTACATTCCCACCAACAGGGCATAAATGTTCTCTTTACTCCACATTCTTGTGAACACTTATTTTTTGTCTTTTTTATAATAACCATTGTAACAGGTGTGAGGTGATAGTTCACTGTGGTTTTGATTTCTCTGCTGCTTAATAAGGTAGAATAGCCTTCTGTGTTTCTGTTGGCCATCTCTATGTCTTCTATGGAACATATATCTACTTAGATCTTCTCACTATTCTCTTATCAGGCTTTTTTGTTTTTGTTGTTTTGTTTTTGTTTTGAGTTGTAGAAGTTTTTTTTATTAACTTCAGATATTAGCACCTTATGAGATGTATGATTTGCAAATATTTTAAACAAAGTTTCTCCCCAGCCCCAATCCCTATGTTTGTTAGGAAATACACAGGGCTAGTAAACACAGTAGCTTCAAAATCCAGTGATTTGATCTAACTTGACTCTTAGTTTAATGGGATTTTTCATCTAGACCCTAAACTTGTCCTGAGAAAGCAAAAAACAAAAGCATACCAATGGGAGATATTAACTGGGTCAGGAGGGCTTTCATAAAATGCAATTTCTGACCAGAAATTCACTGTCAATGAGAAGAATAAACTGTTCTCTGTATTTTTGAAGAGCTTTTCTCCTGACCGTCTGAACCTCTTAACAAACAATTTCCTTATTTACCTTGAAAAAAATCACCCAGGGTTGACAAAAACGCAAGATTTGTACCCTTATAAGTGTATCAAACCCTCAGGCTGAGCTACTCAATGTTTTGGGGCAAGTAACTACCTAGTGACAGTGTGTTGTTGACTGAGATTCTTTTGAATGGGGTTGATAACCTTGACTTCCTCAGTCAAGGAAGAATATTCAAAATGACTTTTTGCTTACTTTACAATGCATAAGAATAGAATTCTCCAATGTTTCTCTCAGCACAGGTAACAGACCTTGGTTTATTCATATTTGATCTGTCAAATGAGCTATAATATAAACAGAACAAAAAGAATGAGATCATTTTGTCTGCCACAGTAATAAGGCAAAGCAATCTTACAAAGCTAGATACCTGGAATTCATAATGACTCTAACATGAACCATTTACCGACAAAATCTCTATCTTGAACTTAATGCTGGGATCAAAGTGAAATGGAAAATAACCCTACTAAATTACAAAGCCTTATAGAAATTACTTTGTTCTTGACTAAGTTCTATAAATGTCCACCTTTACATCAGTCAAGATCCAGTTGCAGAAAACAAAATCCACTTAAGTAACAGTTTAAGCAGGAAGGAGTTCAGAATTGAGCACTAACTTACTTACACATCTATGGCATCTGTGGGAAGGCTGAAAAAACAGATTTTAGATTGAAAAGTCACACTCAAAACCACACCACAAAACAGGTCCACCAAAGAGCTGCTGCCTCTTCTGTAATCAAGAAACCTCTGACTTCAAAACCACACTCTGGCTTTGATGATCACAAAATCATTATCATCAAAAGATACACTGCAAATGCTGCCTATTCCTGAATCAACTGTGCCCTCTGTGATCCATGGATGCACAAGAGCTGTCATGTCCTGCATTATGACACCCAGACAGCTGGCGACTGGATGCCACCTCAGAAAACCAAAATCCTTCACCGCTGAGCTGGGCAGTAGAAACACTCTGGAAGCATCAGAGATGGAGCCCCAACCTCACTTCTGCTGTCCAAATCTCATCTAATCCGCCAAATCCAAATCACATTCATTACAGTAGCTGCAATGGAGTCTGTATAACGTATCTTCTGGCTCTCCAGCCTCAGGAGGCACACAACAGCGAGGGTGAAATGGTTATTAAGTGCCAATTTTCAAAATTCACAATGGTGCTATTCTGGCTGGATAGTCATTAGTATTCTAAGGTCTGTTTAGGGTCTCACTGTCAAATGTGGTCTCAGATAGGGAAAGGATTTTAATAATCACCAGTCTATCTCTTTTTATTAACTGTGAACCAGAGATGATGTATTTTGCTTGATGTCACAGCTAATTAATGGTAGAACCAAAAAGAGAAATCATATTGTCTGACTTTCAGTCTAGTCCTCTTTTTATCTCCCGAAGGGATATCTACTGTGGCTTCCCTGGTGGCTCAGATGGTAAAGAATCTGCCTGCAATGTGGGAGACCTGGGTTCAATCCCTGGGTTGGGAAGAGCCCCTGGAGAAGGAAATGGCAACCTACTCCAGTATTCTTGCCTGGAGAATCCTATAGACAGAGGAGCCTGGTGGGCTGCTGTCCATGAGGTCACAAAGAGTTGGACACGACTAAGCAACTAACACACACAAGGATACCTAAAGACATAAAAAGTAGTAAAAAAAAAAAAAAAGTGTGGCAGTATGGCTGATTCATGTCAATATATGGCAAAAACCATCTGAATATTGTAAAGTAATTATCCCCCAATTAAAACAAATTAATTTTTTAAGTGTGGCAATAGCATTTCCATTTCAGATCTGGTGGTATATAAAATACATATAGATGAATTATATACAATGAAGGCAATGAAAAATATTTCTTTCTCAGGATTTATATGAAATTTTAAATACTTGTATGACATGTTTGTATCTCCTATATATGAGATATTGTATTTGTTATTGGAGAACTGGTGGTGACCAAAACAGATATGAGATGAAAAGAGCTGGTCAGTAAAAAAGCAGAGGGTGTGCTACCTGCCATCTACCTGAAATAAGAGAAACTCAGAAACAGAAAATCTCCATACAGTTGAAGCATAACTTACAAAAGGCAAGAAAGGTAACTAGCAAAGACATTAGGAGCAAATGCTAGAGACACTTTAAAGCCACACAGAAAACTTTGAATTTCATCCTAAGGTACCGTTTCCACAATTTCACTCATTCACCTGCTGAATTCATTATTTTGCCCTGTCCCTGTATTAGGTTCCTAGGGTTCCCTTAGCAAAGATCCACAACTTGGTGGCTTAAAACAATAGAAATTTATTTTCTTATAGTTCTGGAAGCTAGAAGTCAGAAAGCTGTCAGCAAGGCAATGGTCCCTCTGAAGACTCTAAGAAGAATACTACCTTGCCTCTTCGGTTTTGGTGGTTGACAATCTTTGGTGATCCTTGGCTTATAGACAAAGCATTCCAGCCTCTGCCTCCATTATCACATGGCATTCTCTCTGTGTATCTGTTTCTGTCTCTTCTCTTCTTCTTATAAGAAAATATTAGATTAACCCCTTCTTGGGCTAAAGGCTCACCCTACTCTAGTAAGACCTCATCTTAATATTATATATAAATAAATGCATTCTCAGTCGCTTAAGTCATGTCTGACTCTTTGCAGCCTTATGGATTGTAGCCTGCCAGACTCCTCTGTCTATGGGTTGTCCAAGCAAGAACACCAGAGTCAGTTGCCATGCCCTCCTCTAGGAGAACTTCCAGACCCAAGGATCAAACCCATGCCTCCTGTGTCTCCTGCTTTGCAGATTCTTTA
The DNA here is from genome assembly GCA_006408675.1 of Madoqua kirkii. Lineage (NCBI taxonomy): Eukaryota > Metazoa > Chordata > Mammalia > Artiodactyla > Bovidae > Madoqua > Madoqua kirkii. The sequence continues at coordinate 4,499 of SJYC01037574.1, forward strand.
CCCCTGAACCACCGGCGAAGCCCAACTTGTTATATATGCAAAGACTTTATTTCCAAATGAGATCACTTTCTGAGATTCTGGAAAGGATATCAATTAGGAGGAGGAGGGAAACAATACCTTACACAGTACAACCTCCTATGTCATTAATCACTTAATACTTTCTTTAAATCAACTCGTTAAGTCAGTTTCTAAGCAATAATACCCATCCATATGTCTGAAAGCTAGTGGTATGTTTTCAATACACACCAAAAAAAAAAAGCCTTCAAATTATGAAAACTAAAAATCTTTATCCATATAGTAATAGTGATGCCTGTGCCAACTTCAAGAAGAAATGCCCAAAAATATAGGTTAAAAAAAGCCCTTGAGATAAAGCTGTCAACTGTTTTCATCTATGAGCAGACATTGGAGATAACCTGGACTTACAGATTTGTCTTTCTGATGCATTGTATCACTGATTCCCAACCCTGGACGTAATTTAAAAGCACTCTGTGCCAATTAAACCATATTCTCTGAGGCTAATTTTTAATACTATCCAGTAACTTCAATGCATAGCTAGGAATGAGAACCAATATATTTATGAGCCTTTTAAAGAGATTTTTTACTACACTTCTTTGTAATTGGTTTTAGCAGTGGCCTAGAGAAAGAATGAACAGGAATTAAAAGTCATTTGCTAATTGAGCATTTGCTGAGTATAATCCAGGTAGCTGAATGTTTTGCAGGTAACAGAAAGTTAACCAAACATTTATCTATTATATAGATAAACAGTTAGATTTTTCTGTTTATCTATCTATCTAACAGCTTTTAGTGCAGAAAAGATCAACCCCTCTTTTTTTTTTACTCTAGGAAGAGTCCTGGAGAATAATGTAGGGTAAGCAGACAGCAGCCTACTGGAACCAGGTCCCAATATTCAGAAAAAGCTATAATATTTAGAAAGACCTGTATTATGTATTATCATAATAAAAGAAGTTAAATTTACTATTAAATTATCATTTATTATTATTATTCCTATTTTAAAATTATTATTTTCTTATGTAGCCATTCACCTGGAGTTACACTGATTTTGTGACACATACAAGAATCCAGTTCCTGTATTCCACTTTTGTATTACTGTTATATGCTTGAAAGCTATTGTGTGCATGCAAAATGCTGGGTACCCTTTAAGAGCACAGTGTGTAACTAAGTGTTCTAATCACCTATGTGGTATTACTTTCATTACTCATTTTACAGATAAGAAAACTGAGAGTTTCAGGATTAAATAGCTTTCTCAGGATTGCAGTTAGTGTGTACTATGCAGTCCAGAGTTGGGACTGAAACTGAGGCAGTTTGGCTGGGAATGAGTGTACATAACAATTCTGCTTGCTCTGCTCTATCTGCACAGTTACTGCTCCTTCTGTTTATTTAAGAGAAACAGCAAAGTAGATTGAATCAAAGCAGCCATTTGCTTTTGGGAACATCTGTATTCCTGATGGGAGTATAATTAATCCTACATTAACTTCATGGTAAAAGCATCAATTGTTGCTTATTTCTCTTCTGACAACAACGATGGATATTTCCAATTATTTCCTGCACTCATTCGCATGTTTTCCAGGTGAAAAATGTCTTGGATTTCTGGTAGAAATGTTAATCATTTGAAGAGGCTAACCCGTGGTCTACAAACAAAAACATAATGAGCCAAATAATATGGACATATTAAACCTGAATCAAAAACTGCATAATAGCACATTTTCTTGGTTTTCATTACCAACCTAAATCAAAATATGATTAAGAACAATAACAACAAAACAGTAGAACACAACAATTTCCAGCAATTTTAGCCATTAAAAGAAATAATGAATAAAGCTAATTCCTGCACATACAGCAGAGCATTAACTGACAACACAAGCATCTATGAAAACCATTCAGGCACAGTTGGGTGCTGCAGCCCACTTGCATTGAATCTGTCTCCCAATTAAAATATTTCCAGCCACTGGGAAATTACAGGTCTTTCTAAATATTGGGAGCTGGTTCCAGTGGGCTGCTCTCTGCCTATCCTACATTGTTCTCCAGAACTGTTCCTGGGGTAAAAAATAAAAGAGGGTAATCTTTTCTGCACTAAAACCTTTTTCTACCACTAATTCATTCCTTTTTTCCTTCTTAATACTTCAAATGCTTCATACAGAGGGAAGCAAGTACCTACGACAATTGATAAAAGAACCGATGTTCGCTCCAAAAAGCATAGAAGTGGAGACACCAATCTGGATAAACTTTGTGAGCAATCTGAGACACTGAAGACTTTGGGACTTAGAAAAACCAGTCCTTGGAAACAGGCCCATGGAGTCCTTGATATTATTACCTTTAGGTAGAAGCAGGCATGTAGAACTCAGCTGACCACATCAGTGGCAAGTAGAAGCTGGAAGGATAAGAAGTGAGATGTTCAGTTCAGTTCAGTCGCTCAGTCGTGTCTGACTCTGCGACTCCATGAATCGCAGCACACCAGCCTCCCTGTCCATCACCAACTCCCGGAGTTCACTCAGACTCATGTTCATCGAGTCCGTGATGCCACCCAGCCATCTCATCCTCAGCCGTCCCCTTCTCCTCCTGCCCCCAATCCCTCCCAGCATCAGAGTCTTTTCCAATGAGTCAACTCTTCTCATGAGGTGGCCAAAGTACTGGAGTTTCAGCTTTAGCATCATTCCTTCCAAAGAAATCCCAGGGCTAGCAGCTGCTTAATAGCATGAACATAGCAATTAAGATGAAGTCCTGAGCTGTTCTAAAATATCATAGAAGCCACACCTCAGGACTAAGGACTATATCACAGAACTAAGAGCTGATAGTTTGGACTAAGGGAAAAATAAACCTATCCCAGCAAAGTTTAGAGCCAGGCCTTCATAGAATCAGAGTGTCAGCTAACCCTCTTTAGAAGAAGGTAAGCAAGGGTCTACTTCGTATCATTCACAATATCCAATATACAAAATAAAGTCAATGGGGCATGCCAAGAAGGACAATGTAACATAGTCAATTAAAAGAGATGAATAAATGACCCAGATGATAGATTAATAAGAACTTTTAAATAATTTTATAAATATTTTAAGCTGATAGGAAAGAATGCATATAATGAGGGAATAATTTCAAGAGGGATGTGGAAAATCTGAAGAAAAATCAAATTGAATTTCTAGAATTAAAAATACAATATCTAAATTTTTTTAAATACAGGATAGCATCAAATTGAATACTGGGGGGAAAAGCATCAATGAACTTGAAGGCACATCAATAGAAATTACTGAAACTAAGAACAAGGAGGGAAAAAGACTAAAGGAAATTTTGAGGAGCAATTATTTTCAGCATGAAATTTATATTCATAAAAATTGTAAACTTAGTGTGAGAGTAGAACAGAACATCTTTAGACCTGCAAGATCTCAAAAGACTAACCATCCATAGACTTCAAATCTACTGAAGAAAGGAGTTAGTCAAAACAAAGGTGTACATTATAATAGAGGAGGAGAAGAGGCAGAACTCTGTTGAGGGTTTGGGGGACTGCAGCTGCTGCTAAGTCATGTCTGACTCTTTGTGACCCCAAGGGCTGCAGCCCACTGGGATTCTCCAGGCAAGAATACTGGAGTGGGTTGCCATACCCTCCTCCAAGGGATCATCCCACCCAGGGATTGAACCCATGTCCCTTGCAGTCCTGCATTTGCAAGCAGTTTCTTTACCACTAGCCACCTAGGAAGACCTTGAGGAACTAGGGCAGGGGAAAGAACGAAATCTTCATTTTCCATATTACAAAGTCAATAAATAAAGCTTGAAAAGGCAAACAAGAAGCAACAGTAAAAATATGAGTTTCGGAGCTGTAAGTAGTACCAAAATAATCAGCCAAAAGTGTTCAAAGTAGCCGTCTTTGGAAGAAGAATTTTGAATCGGGGAGTTGGAACATTCAGAGGTCTGCTCTTTGCCATAAGTTGCTGTGGAATACTTGATTCCTTAAATAATAAGACTGTTCAACCTTGATTAAAATAAAGACAATTTTTTAAGACGAGAAAAAATTTTAAGAAATATATAATATCTGAATAGCCAGAAGAGTAAAACTAGAACTTAACCATAAAACAAAAAATGATTCTTCAATCAGAGAAGAAAGATTGAGGGGAGTTGGGGGAGTAAAATTTAAGGGTTAGGTTAACTATTAAGACTATGGTTTCACTGACTCAATAGACCTGAGTTTGAGTGAACTCCAGGAGTTGGTGATGGACAGGGAGGCCTGATGTGCTGTGATTCATGGGGTGGCAAAGAGTCGGACACGATTGAGCGACTGAACTGAACTGAACTGAACTTCTAATTTTAATTTGCAGTCTTTCATAATGAGATTAACTAATTCTAGGAAGGTTGTAAGGCTTTTTTTTTTTTTTTAAAGTAATTTCACTCACAGGAATTTGAGGAAAGACAAATTATTAGGAAATTGAATTAGAGACCTAATAAAGCCAAATTGCTGAAAATCTTGTCTTTCAAGAGAGGGGAAAATAAGAGCATTTTCCTTTAGGCTATAATTATACAACTGTAAAAAGACAACAACAAAAGAGCACAAATAAGTCTCCTGAGAAAAGACATAAAATGATGACTCTTGGCAGAGTGCTATGGGTTTCTCTGGTGGCTCAGACAGTGATGACCCAGAGGGATGGTATGGGGAGGGACCTGGGAGGGGGGTTCAGGATTGGGAACACGTGTACACCCGTGGCAGATTCATGTTGATGTATGGCAAAACCAATACAATATTATAAAGTTAAAATAATAAATAAATAAAATAAAAAACAACAAAAAAAGAATCTGCCTGCAATGTGAGAGACCTGGGTTTGATCCCTTGGTTGGGAAGATCGTCTGGAGGAGGAAATGCAGCCCACTCCAGTATTCTTACCTGTAGAATCCCCATGGACAGAGGAGCCTGGCAGGCTACAGGCCATGGGGTTGCAAAGAGTTGGACACAACTGAGTGACTAAGCGTAGCATAGCACAAAGTGCTATAACCTACTATGAAGGGAACTATCTGTTAGATAGCCTTGGGCTAACAGATGTGTTACCAAACTGAGTGCTTTTGCACACAGTAATTGGAGGAAATGAAGTGTATTACCTTCTCTGCAAGCATTTTACCAATCCAAATGAACCGTCTGATGTATTTCAGAGATTTAACTGTGGTCCTATAATAATCCCAAGAAAATACAGAACTCTCTGTGCATTATCTATTTGTAAAGATGCTTATACTTATTATCTTACATTAAAATTTTTAGTTAAAGGCTTCCTTGGTGGCCCAGGGATAAAGAATACACCTGCCAATGCAGGGGACATGGGTTTGATCCTTGGTCTGGGAAGATCCCACATGCTGTGGAACAACTAAGCCTGTGTGCCACAACTATCAAGCCTGTGCTCTAGGGTCTGGGGACTGCAACCACTGAGTCCACATGCTGCAACTACTGAAGCCCTCACACTTTAGAGCCTGTGCTCTGCAACAAGAGAAGCCACCACAATGAGAAGCCAGTGCATCTCAACTAGAGTGGCCCCTGCTCATCACAACTAGAGAAAAGCCTATGCAGCAATGAAGATTCAGCACAGCCAAAAATAAATAAATATATAAAATTATTTTTAAAAGAAATTTTAGTTAAGAGAGTATAACCAGTGTATAAATCATGCTGTAGTTTACTGATAGGATAATGTAAAAGACAGAAAAATGCATTTTTTTTTTTGTTAAGTTCAGTTCGTCGCTCAGAAAGGTGCCCACTTAAACCACTACTATTCAACATAGTTCTAAAAGTTTCTGGCCACAGCAATCAGAGCAGAAAAAAAAAAAAAAAAAGGAATCCAAATTGGAAGAGAAGACGTAAAACTCTCACTGTTGGCAGATGACATGATCCTCTAAATCAGTTCAGTTCAGTTCAGTCTCTCAGTCGTGTCCGACTCTTTACGACCCCATGAATCACAGCATGCCAGGCCTCCCTGTTCATCACCAACTCACAGGGTTCACTCAGACTCACGTCCATCGAGTCCGTGATGCCATCCAGCCATCTCAACCTCAGCCATCCCCTTCTCCTCCTGCCCCCAATCCCTCCCAGCATCAGAGTCTTTTCCAATGAGTCAACTCTTCACATGAGGTGGCCAAAGTACTGGAGTTTCAGCTTTAGCATCATTCCTTCCAAAGAAATCCGAGGGCTGATCTCCTTCAGAATGGACAGGTTGGATCTCCTTGCAGTCCAAGGGACTCTCAAGAGTCTTCTCCAACATCACAGGTCAAAGGCATCAATTCTTCGGTGCTCAGCCTTCTTCACAGTCCAACTCTCACATCCATGCATGACCACAGGAAAAACCATATTCTTGACTAGACAGACCTTAGTTGACAAAGTAATGCCTCTGCTTTTGAATATATTATCTAGATTGGTCATAACTTCCCTTCCAAGGAATAAGTGTCTTTTAATTTCATGGCTGCAGTCACCATCTGCAGTGATTTTTGGAGCCTCAAAATACAAAGTCTGACACTGTTTCCACTGTTTCCCCATCTATTTCCCATGAAGTGATGGGACCAGATGCCATTATTTTTGTTCTCTGAATGTTGAGCTTTAAGCCAACTTTTTCACTCTCCTCTTTCACTTTCATCAAGAGGCTTTTTAGTTCCTCTTCACTTTCTGCCATAAGGGTGGTGTCATCTGCATATCTGAGGTGATTGACTTTTCTCCTGGCAATCTTGATTCCAGCTTGTGTTTCTTCCAGTCCAGCGTTTCTTATGATGTACTCTACATAGAAGTTAAATAAGCAGAGTGACAATATACAGCCTTGACTTACTCCTTTTCCTCTTTGGAACCAGTCTGTTGTTCCATGTCCAGTTCTAACTGTTGCTTCCTTACCTGCATACAGATTTCTCAAGAGGCAGGTCAGGTGGTCTGGTATTCCCATCTTTGTGAGAATTTTCCACAGTTTATTGTGATCCACACAGTCAAATGCTTTGGCATAGTCAATAAAGCAGAAATAGATGTTTTTCTGGAACTCTCTTGCTTTTTGGATGATCCAGCTGATGTTGGCAATTTAATTTCTGGTTCCTGTGCCTTTTCTAAAACCAACTTGAACATCAGGGAGTTCACAGTTCACATATTGCTGAAGCCTGGCTTGGAGAGGTAAAAGAAGAAAGCAAAATGAGGAAAGAGAACTAGTATTTATTGAGTGTTGATCACCTGTACAGACATTATCTCTTTGATCTTTAAAATAAATAGATATTTGTTTTTATTTCAGATTTCCTAGAAAACAGAGACAAAGGCAACTGTTGAGAATTAATGATTTTTGGAGAAAAGCAGTGCCAGGGCAGCAAGGACAAGAGAAAGAAAACTGACACAGGAAGATAGAAAGCAATGCAAGGCATTCAGTTCAGATCAGTTGCTCAGTCGTGTCTGACGCTTTGTGACCCCATGAATCGCAGCGCACCAGGCCTCCCTGTCCATCACCATCTCCTGGAGTTCACTCAGACTCACATCCATCGAATCGATGATGCCATTCAGCCATCTTATCCTCTGCCATCCCCTTCTCCTCCTGCCCTCAATTCCTCCCAGCATCAGAGTCTTTCCAGTGAGTCAGCTCTTCACATGGGGTGGCCAAAGTACTGGAGTTTCAGCTTTAGCATCATTCCCTCCAAAGAGATCCCAGGGCTGATCGCCTTCAAAATGGACTGGTTGGATCTCCTTGCAGTCCAAGGGACTCTCAAGGGTCTTCAACACCATAGTTCAAAAGCATCAATTCTTCGGCACTCAGCTTTGTTCACAGTCCAACTCTCACATCCATACACGACTACTGGAAAAACCATAGCCCTGACTACATGGTCCTTTCATTACTGATGCATAGATTTTGCCTTGCATATTGACTTTAGAACATGATGGTGAAGTCGCTCAGTCGTGTCCGACTCTTTGCGACCCTGAGGACTGTAACCTACTAGGTTTCTTTGTCCATGGGATTCTCCAGGCAAGAATATTGGAGTGGATTGCCATTTCCTTCTCCAGGGGATCTTCCCGACCCAGGGATCGAACCGGGTGTCCCGCATTGGAGGCAGACGCTTTAACCTCTGAGCCACCAGGGAAGCCCACTTCAGAACATAATCTCATGCAAATGACTAGTGCTGGGTATGCTGGTTTCCATGCTATCCCTCAGAGGGATACAAAGCTGATTCCTTATCTTGTGGCTTCTTTATGAACTCTATGGAAGTCCCTAGAAATCTGCCACAACTGTTTC
>SJYC01037575.1:0-10054 GCA_006408675.1 Madoqua kirkii
ATAATCTCATGCAAATGACTAGTGCTGGGTATGCTGGTTTCCATGCTATCCCTCAGAGGGATACAAAGCTGATTCCTTATCTTGTGGCTTCTTTATGAACTCTATGGAAGTCCCTAGAAATCTGCCACAACTGTTTCTGGTATGTGGGCAATGCCCCTTCTCAAGCTTGCCAACCTGTACCGCCCCCTTTGCCTGCTGTTTTCTGCCAGCCACTGGGCTGACATGTTCTCACTGGTAGAGTCCCTCTCTCATACGGGTGGTTCTCTTAGACAGGGTCGAATGTCTCAAGAACAGCAGCACTCTCTGCGGCTCATACCCAAGCTCTCTGAAAGCACTCACAGACCCTGTAAGGGTAGACACACTCCAGCACAATAACAAATCTCTAGGATCTACCACCAGTGTGAGTAGAAGGACTGACTCCTGTGTCTTTCAGCTGGGAATTGACTGCTTCCCCAAGCAGCAAGGATAACATATCAAGCTCTCTGGGTATGTGGTAGCTTTATGGACGCCTACTTCATTAGGCTTGAGATGAGGAGTACCACCATACCCCACTCCTGGGGGATGGGGCAGGGGACATAAGGAGAGGAGAATCATAGCATAACTTTATCAAAGTAAAATTAATTTATAAATTCTCTATCTTCCCCACACTCTGATCCTTTTATATATATGCTGAGGAAGATTACAGTCCTAAAACTTGTTTTCACCCATTTTCTTGAAAAATTCTTTTTCTTGGTCCATTACCTTAAATTAGTATGCAGCATTTACTGTGTTTCCGTGTCTTGGTCAAAACTTCAATTGTAATATCCAAATATACATTTAATATTAAACTGTTGAATGTAATGTTGGGACATAGCTGTCTTTAGACATTCTTTATTAAATTAAGGAATTTCCCCCTTCTTTTATTGTTTGCTTTTAAAAATTGTTATAATTTGGTTGAATTTATCAAATTGTTTCTGCATCTACTGAGATAATCAAATGATTTTTATTTTTCAGTCTTCTTAGTTGATGAATTATATCAGTAGATTTTCCCATATTTGATCAACTTTGCATTCCTGGAATAAACTGAAGTTGGACAGAATGAATAATATATACAGTCAGCCCTCCATATCCACAGATTCCACATCCTCAGATTCAACCACCATGAGTTGAAAATACTTGAAAAACAATTCCAGAAACTTCCAAAAATCAAATTTTGAGTTTTCCATACATTGACAACTAATTGTGTAGCATTTATACTGCATTAGGTATTGCAAGTATTGTGAAGATGATTTAAAGTCTACAGGAGAGTGTGCACAGGTTGCATGCAAATGATGCAGCATTTTATAAAAGGACTTGAGCATCTAAGGACTTTGGTATCTGAGAAGGGTCCTAAAACCAAGCCCCAGGGGATATTAAAGGACAGCTGTATTTCTATATGCATTGCTTGATTCAATTTGGAAATTTTTAAAGTATTTTTGGCATATATTTAATCCTCTGTGTCCCTGTTGGTTTTGGTGTCAAGGTAACATTCACTGTATAAAATGATTTGGAACATGTAACAGAGAGAGCCACTTTTGTTCTCCCCTTCTTCTGTAGTGATAGAACCTCTGTTCATAGCTGGACCCCTAGATGCCCCAAATAAAGGCTATATTTTCCAACCTCCTTTGCAACTTTGTGTGACCATGTGACTAAGCTCTGATTGATGGGATAAAAGGCAATTTCTGGTACATGAACTTCTTATTTTTCACTTTATTTATTTTGGCTGCACTAGATCGTCTTTGCTTTGAGTAGGCTTTCTCTAGTTATGGCCAGAGGGGGCTACTCTTTGTTGTGGTTTGTGGGATTCTCTTTGCAGTGGCTTCTCTTGTTGCAGAGCACAGGCTCTAGGGCACAAGGTTTTTAGTAGTTGCACCTTGTGGCCTCTCTAGCACAGATTCAGTAGTTATGGTGCATGAGCTTGGTTGCCCCTTGCATGTGGAATCTTCCTGGATCAAGCATGGAACCCATATTCCCTGTATTGCCAAGCAGATTTTTAACCAATGGCCCACCAAGGAAGTCCTGGCAAGAGCCTCTGTCCTCTCATTCAATCTATCTTCTCTCTGACTAGCCGGAATGAGAATTTGGTTGTGAATCTTCTTGGACTGTGTGTTCAAAAGTACTGCTCTAAAAATGGTCACACAGCAAGGTAAAGGGAGTCTGAGGTCCTGACCCAGGAAGCATTATATTAGCCAAGAATAATGTTGAAGAGCGTATTGGCCAGAACTATCCTGACCACCTACCCTAGGAAGATCATGTGAGAAAGAAATAAAACTCAGTATTCCGTAAGCCAGTGTTATTTTGTTCCCTATATACACAGATAAACTTATATACTGATATAAGAAGTATTCTTCTTTCTCAGTGTTCTTTGAAAGAGATTGTGAAGGTTAGTATTGTCTGCTCCTTCAGTTTTGATAGTTTTGCCTATAAAGCAATCTAAGCCAAGCATTTTCTTTGGGGGAGAATTTTTAACTACTAATTATAGTTTAATGGTTACAAGACCATTAAGATGTTTTATTTCTTCTTGAGCCCCCTTTTAGCAACTTATATATTTAAGGAATTTGTTTATGTATGTTTTCATATGTATTATCTGAGACTGTTATTATGGTTGTGTGTGTTAAACTTACATTACCTTATGTAAAAGAGATAGCCAATAGAAATGTGCTGTATGTTTCAAGAAACTCAAACAGGGGTTCTGTATCAACCTAGAGGGGTGAGGTGGGATAGGGAGGAAGATGAAAGACAGGTTCAAGAGGGAGGAGATATATGTATCCAGCACAAGCTGGAATCAAGATTGCTGGGAGAAATATCAATTACCTCAGATATTTTGATGACACCACCCTTATGACAGAAAGCGAAGAAGAACTAAAGAGCCTCTTGATGAAAGTAAAAAAGGATAGTGAAAAAGTTGGCTTAAAACTCAACATTCAAAAAACTAAGGTCATGGCATCTGGTCCCATCACTTTGTGGCAAATAGATGGGGAAAGAGTGAAAACAGTGGCTGACTTTTTCTGGGCTCCAAAATCACTGCAGATGGTGATTGCAGCCATGAAATTAAAAGATGCTTGCTCCTTGGAAGAAAAGCTATGACAAACCTAGATAGCATATTAAAAAGCAGAGACATTACTTTGCTGACAAAGGTCCATCTAGTCAAAGCTATAGTTTTTCTAGTAGTCATGTATGGATATGAGAGTTGGACTGTAAAGAAAGCTGAGTGGGGAAGAGCTGATGCTTTTGAACTGTGGTGCTGGAAAAGACTCTTGAGAGTCCCTTGGACTGCAAGGAGATCAAACCAGTCAATCCTAAAGGAAATCAGTCATGAATATTCATTGGAAGAACTGATGCTGAAGCTGAAACTCCAATACTTTGGCCACCTGATGCGAAGAACTGACTCACTAGAAAAGACTCTGATGCTGGGAAAGATTGAAGAGAGGAGAAGGGGACTATAGATGATGAGATGGCTGGATGGCATCACTGACTCAATAGACACCGGTTTGAGTAAACTCCTGGAGTTGGTGACGGACAGGGAAGCCTGGTTTGCTGCAGTCCATGGGGTTGTACACTCAGACACGACTGAGTGACTGAACTGAACTGATGGCTGATTCATGTTGAGGTTTGACAGAAAACAACAAAATTATGTAAAGCAATTATCCTTCAATTAAAAAATAAATAAATTTTTTAAAGGGTAAGCAAAACAACAACAAAAAAATTTTTGCAAATTTTAGACATTTTGTAAAAGAGATTCTGAATAAAGAAAATATTTTCCTCATGGCAGAATACCTACTGCTGTTCTCAGTCTTGCTGATATACTGGGTTTGTAAGGTGGAAAATGAATTGTCTTTTGTCCAATGTTCCTATGGCCACTTGCATTTGAAGTGAAACTGCTGAGCACTAAGATGGGCCAGTGGTGAGATCCTCAGTGTTTGACTCCTTTAATTGAGTTGGTCTTTAGAGGTGAGTTTCCTCTCTCACATCACTCTCTCACGAGGATCCATTGCTGCCTGGGAGGAAGCTGGATGAGCCCAGCACCACCACAGCAGTGTTGGCCAGCCTACCAGATGGCAGAGGGCCCCTCTTCATGGTGCAGTGGCAGTAAGGAACAGTTCACATCTTTCTCAGTTTCGTCTATGAAGTCTGGATTTACCCTGGAAATTGAGATGCATTTTATCTTCAATATTTAAGGGCAGTTGATCAAGATTACACATGGAATGGGAGGCAAATGTAAAGCAATTATCCTTCAATTAAAAAATAAATAAATTTTTTAAAGGGTAAGCAAAACAACAACAAAAAAATTTTTGCAAATTTTAGACATTTTGTAGAAGAGATTCTGAATAAAGAAAATATTTTCCTCATGGCAGAATACCTACTGCTGTTCTCAGTCTTGCTGATATACTGGGTTTGTAAGGTGGAAAATGAATTGTCTTTTGTCCAATGTTCCTATGGCCACTTGCATTTGAAGTGAAACTGCTGAGCACTAAGATGGGCCAGTGGTGAGATCCTCAGTGTTTGACTCCTTTAATTGAGTTGGTCTTTAGAGGTGAATTTCCTCTCTCACATCACTCTCTCACGAGGATCCATTGCTGCCTGGGAGGAAGCTGGATGAGCCCAGCACCACCACAGCAGTGTTGGCCAGCCTACCAGATGGCAGAGGGCCCCTCTTCATGGTGCAGTGGCAGTAAGGAACAGTTCACATCTTTCTCAGTTTCGTCTATGAAGTCTGGATTTACCCTGGAAATTGAGATGCATTTTATCTTCAATATTTAAGGGCAGTTGATCAAGATTACACATGGAATGGGAGGCATATTTGCGGCTACTAGCCTCCATGCCTGCCAAAATAAATTTAGAGGCCACTATTGGTTAAATTATAGGAAAAGCGAGATAATTTAACCACTGTGTGACCTCTGTGTTAGTCGTTCAGTCATGTCTGACTTTTTGCGACCCCATGGACTCTAGCTCCCCAAAGTACTCTGTCCATGGGGTTCTCCCAGCAAGAATACTGGAGTGGGTAGCTACTCCCTTTTCCAGGGTATCTTCCCAATCCAGAGATCAAAGGAGGGTCCTGTGCATTGCAAGCAGATTCTTTACCATCTGAGCCACCAAGAACACAGCTAATCCATGGTAACTAATCAGAAATCCATTTTTCATGACTCTAAGCTAGCAGATTTTCTATTTTACCACTTAATCTCCTTGCAAAGAGTGTGCACAGTAACATACTGACACTGACTCTTGCAAAATGAATTCTATAGGCTAATGTCAATAACTGATAGCTTATTCCAGTTCCCCAAGGCTTTCACTTGATTCAATTGGCTCCAAAACGTTTTAATGCCATACATTTGAAAAATAAAGACACATTCTTCAGGTACAGATCCAAAGGTAAAAAGACAATAGTCCTCAGGTCCATTCTACTGCTTCCACCTTAGTAGACGATTGTGACAGGTCTGGGCATGTTTCCACTTGGGGCATGATATTAATGTTTCCTTCTGGACCAACAATAAACTGAAAAATTCCCCATTTTTCTCATCTTTGAGATAATGTAAATGGTGGGACTGAGTCTCAGAGTATAGTTACATCAGGCTGTATACAAATAACCACAGCATTAACCCAGTCTGTGTTGATTCCTAACTTGGAAGTAAATCTCCTAACTTCTGTTCATCAGAACTAAGCTGGTTTTCACATACCTTCAAACCCAAAAGCTCCTAAACAAATTGATGGGGAGTAATGATAAGAGAAGAGAGGAGTCCTCATTGATTTGCCTCCTAAAATTAATGCAGAGAAAAGGGAGTTCTAAGGACTGTTGCTCAACTATAAAGGCAAACAACTTTAATAATTCAAGATGTTTTTCTCTTGGGTCTTATTGAACAATGCAAAGATTGATATTTGAGCATACTTACACTCTAAATAGTATTGCCTTGTTTTTGCTTTTGAACAATTGGAAAAGCATCCATAGAGGAAAATTCTCAAACATGAGCTGAAACCTGTCTTACCTTTTTTCATCTCAACCCTAAGGAAACATTATAACAAACAGAACTTTAAGAACTGTCCACCACCATCAACTGCTAAAGGAAAGAAAAAATCAATAGTAACTTCAAAACTACATTATATCTGTTTGCTCAGTGAATGTTTTGTGGCTTGGTGGTTTGTGTTTGGGTTTTGTTGTTTTGGAGTTTTTTGCTTCAATGCTTCTTTAATATTGCATCTCCATTCTGCTAAATGGCAGTAACTGGTTACTAGTTCAATTGCTCTGGTTCTGTAAATTATATATTGACCACTCTTTACTGCATTTGGTCATATGAGGCATAGCCTTGTCTTCAGTTCAGTTGCTCAGTCGTGTCCGACTCTTTGCGACCTCGTGGACTACAGACTATAGGTCTCCCTATCTATCACCAGCTCCCGGAGTTTACCCAAACTCATGTCCATTGGGTCGATGATGCAATCCAACCATCTCATCCTCTGTCGTCCCCTTCTCCTCTCGCCTTGTCTTATGTTGATTTTATTTGATTATTTCTACAGACATAAGATTTTTTCAAACCTGAATTTCACTTAACTTGAAAATAAGATCACTAAAATCTTGTTCATTTTTTGGGCTTGTATAGTCTTGTTGAGGCTTCCCAAGTGGTGCTGAAAGTAAAGAACCCATCTGCCAATGCAGGGGAACTAAGGGACGTGGGTTTTATCACTGGGTCAGGAAGATCCCCTGGAGGAGGCATGGCAACCCACACCAGAAAAGCCCAGGGAAACAACAGCTTGTGGAATAGCTACTGGCCAAATCTGGAGAGTCAGGAAATAGCCTGTATTTATCTTTCCTAGACCTTCAACATGGTTCAACTAGGAACTGAATGCCATGGATTATCAAAGAAAATAAATGGCAATGATTATCCTCCTCCTTATTTTCCTTCTCCTTGCTCCATGACAAACAACAGTTTCATTTTCTAGAGATTGTCTGCCAGAATAATTGGAACTGATGACAAAGTGGTATTAATGACTCACCCTGTTTATACCATGAAGTGACTACACAGGAACTGCTCCACAATCTTATTTTTTCACTATTCTATGAGTAGTCAGTCCTAAGGAATTAAAAAAGAAGAGGAGGATGGTCCTAAGATGGTAGAGAAATAGGATGGGGAGAACACTTTCTCCCCAAGCTTGTGGAATAGCTACTGGCCAAATCTGGAGAGTCAGGAAATAGCCTGTATTTATCTTTCCTAGACCTTCAACATGGTTCAACTAGGAACTGAATGCCATGGATTATCAAAGAAAATAAATGGCAATGATTATCCTCCTCCTTATTTTCCTTCTCCTTGCTCCATGACAAACAACAGTTTCATTTTCTAGAGATTGTCTGCCAGAATAATTGGAACTGATGACAAAGTGGTATTAATGACTCACCCTGTTTATACCATGAAGTGACTACACAGGAACTGCTCCACAATCTTATTTTTTCACTATTCTATGAGTAGTCAGTCCTAAGGAATTAAAAAAGAAGAGGAGGATGGTCCTAAGATGGTAGAGAAATAGGATGGGGAGAACACTTTCTCCCCCACAAATTCATCAAAAGAACATTTAAACACTGAGTAAATTCCACAGAACAACTTCTGAATGCCAGCAGGGGACATCAGGCACCCAGAAAAACAGCCCACTATCTTCAAAAGGAGGTAGGAAAAAATATAAAAGACAAAAAGAGAGACAAAAGAGGTAGGGATAGAGCTCCGTCCCGGGGAGGGAGCCTTAAAAAGAGAGAAGTTTCCAAATACCGGGAAACACTCACTGCTGAGTCTTTGGTGAGCCTTGGAAGCACAGAGGGCAACATAACAGGAAGAAAAAATAAATAATTATTTAAAACCCACAGATTATGTGTCCAATGGTAACTCCTCCAGCAGAGAAGCAATGCAGATGCCTGCACCCACCAGTAGCAAGCACGGGTTGGGCAGGGAGGCGCAGGCTGTATTGCTTAGAGTAAGGACCAGGCCTGGAATGCCCTGAGGGCAGTCTGAGGGAAGTAACTCGGGCTAGCCAACCAGACTGTGGGATAGCTACCACAGGAAAAGCCCTAAGAAACCACCAGGCCCACTCACAAAACAAAGGACTGAACAGAGCTAGCTGGCTGCAGACCATCCTCCACCGGTGACAGGCAGCCAGAGCCGGAAGGGGGCAATCGCAGTCCCAGAGACGCATTATCTACTAAATTGCAAGCAGGCTTCTTTGCTAACTAAGACTTCTTGGGGTTCTGGACAGTCAACATATGCCTGAGAAGGTGCGCCACTTGTACACCCAGAAAACTGGGTGGCAGGGACAGGGGAGGCGATAAGTCAGTGACTGTGCTCACCAATCACCTCATCACCTGAGCTGCTCGGACCTGGGAAGGGAACAAAATGCAGGCCCAACCAAGTCTGTGCTTGTGAGGACTACCCAAGTGCCTGAACCTGAGTGGCTTAGACCTGGGAGGTGCATGCAGCCCAGGGCTGGCCTTGGACGATTCCTGGAGGAGCAACCTATACCCTGAGTAGTATGCACAGGGAGGGCACATGCACTGTGACTGGGGGCAGGCCCAGTGTGGCTGAGACACAGCGAGCACATGCCAGTATTATTTGTTTGCAGCGTCCCTCCCTCCCCACAGCATGACTGAACAAGTGAGCCTAAAAAAGTGTCCACCACTACCCCCTTGTGTCAGGGCGGAAATCAGACACTGAAGAGACCAGCAAACAGAAGAAGCTAAAACAAAGGGAACCGCCTTGGAAGTGACAGATGCAATAGATTAAAACCATGTAGTTAATACATACTATATAGGAAGGGGCCAATAGATCTTGAGAAATATAAACTGGACCAAGGAACGATCCAAAAATGAACTGACCCCACACTGCCCACAACATTACTAGAGAAAGTCCTAGATATATTTTTACTATTTTTACTATCATTCTTTTTTTAATTTTAAAAAAAATTTAAGTCCTCTATTACTCCTTCAATTTTCACTTTTTTAACCTACTATTACTTTGCAAAAAAAAAAGAGACCCTATATTTTAAAGCAAACTTCATATTTATTTATTTATTTGTTTATAATTTTTATAACTTTGGTTTTTTTTCTTTATTTTCTTTAATATTGTATTTTTGAAAAACCAACGTCTACTCTAGATTTTTAATCTTTGCTTTTTGGTATTTGTTATCAATTTTGTACCTTTAAAAACCCAATCTTCTGTACCCATTTTTATTTGGGAGTGAGATTACTGGCTTGACTGCTCTCTCCCCCTTTGAATTCTCCTTTTTCTCCACCAGGTCACCTCTATCTCCTCCCTCCCCCTTCTCTTCTCTACCCAAATCTATGAATCTCTTTGTGTGTTCCAGATGGTGGAGAACACTTAGGGAACTGATTACTGGCTGGCTCTGTCTCTCTCCTTTGGATTCCCCCCTTTATCCTCTTAGCCACTCTATCTCTTTCCTTCCTCTTCTCTTCTCTGTATAACTCTGTGAACATCTCTGAGTGATCCAGACTGTGGAGTGCACATAAGGAAGAGATTACTGGCTAGATTGCTCTCTCCTCTTTTGATTCCACCTCATCTCATTTGGGTCACCTTTAACTCCCTCTTCCCTCTTCTCTTTTCCATCTAACTCTGTGAACCTCTCTGGGTGTCCCTCACTGTGGAGAAACTTTACATCTTTAACCTAGATGTTTTAGCAACAGTGTTGTATAGCTGGAGAAGTCTTGAGGCTACTGTAAAAATAAGACTGAAAACCAGAAGCAAGAGACTTAAGTCCAAATCCTCAGAACACCAGAGAACTCCTGACTCCAGGGAACATGAATCAACAGGAGCTTATCAAATGCCTCCATACCTGCACTGAAACAAAGCAACACCCAAAAGCCAACAAGTTTCAGTGCAAGACATACCACACAAATTCTCCAGCAACACAGGAACACAGTCCTGAGCCTCAATACGCAGACTGCCCAAAGTCACTCCAAACCCACTGACATCTCATAACTCATTACTGGACACTTCATTGCACTCCAGAGAGAAGAAATCCAGCTCCACCCACCAGAACACCGACACAA
>SJYC01037578.1:0-14781 GCA_006408675.1 Madoqua kirkii
AAAACATGACAACTCAAAACCTATGGGATGCAGCAAAAGCAGTGCTAAGAGGAAAGTTTATAGCAATGCAATCTTACCCCAAGAAACAGGAAAAACATCAAATAGACAACCTAACTTTACACCTAAAGCAACTGGGAAAAGAAGAACAAAAAGCACCAAAATTAGTAGAAGGAAATAAATCATAAAGATTCAAGCAGAAATAAATGAAAAAAATGAAAGAAACAGTTAAGATTAATAAAACTAAAAGCTGGTTCTTTCAGAAGATAAAATTGACAAATTACAACTCAAAACCTATGGGATGCAGCAAAAGCAGTGCTAAGAGGAAAGTTTATAGCAATGCAATCTTACCCCAAGAAACAGGAAAAACATCAAATAGACAACCTAACTTTACACCTAAAGCAACTGGGAAAAGAAGAACAAAAAGCACCAAAATTAGTAGAAGGAAATAAATCATAAAGATTCAAGCAGAAATAAATGAAAAAAATGAAAGAAACAGTTAAGATTAATAAAACTAAAAGCTGGTTCTTTCAGAAGATAAAATTGACAAATCTTTAGCCAGACTCATCGAGAAAAAAAAGAGAGAAGAATCAAATAAACAAAATTAGAATTGAAAAAGGAGAGGTTACAACAGACAATGCAGAAATACAAAGGATTATAAGAGACTATTATGGACAACTATATGACAATAAAATGGATAACCTGGAAGAAATGAACAGATTCTTAGAAAAGTTCAATCTTCCAAGACTGAACCAGGAAGAAATAGAAATTATGAACAACCCAATTACAAGCACTGAAATTGAAGCTGTGATCAAAGACTCCCAAAAAACAAAAGCCCAGGACCAGATGACTTCACAGGAAAATTCTACCAAGCATTTAGAAAAGAGATAATGCCTATCCTAAAACTCTTTCAAAAAATTGCAGAGGAAGGAACACTTCCAACTGCATTCTACGAGGCCACCATCACACTGATACCAAAATTAGACAAAGGCAACTCCCAAAAAGAAAACTATAGGCCAATATCACTAATGAACATAGATGAAAAATCCTCTGCAAAATTTTAACAAACAAAATTCAGCAACACATCAAAAGGCTCATACACCATGATCAAGTCGGGTGTATTCCAGGAATGCAAGGATTCTTCAATATATGCAAATAAATCAATGTGATACACACATTAACAAGTTGAAAGAGTAAAACAATATGATACTCTCAATAGAGGCAGAAGAAGCCTTTGACAAAATTTGGCATTCATCTATGTTCTCCTAGGTTTCCTTACCCTACTGCTCTCCACCTGGGTGCCCTTTCCCAATAAAATCTCTTGCTTTATCAGCAGATGTGTCTCCTCAGACAATTCATTTCCGAATGTTAGACAAGAGCCCAGTTTCAGGCTCTGGAAGGGGTCCACCTTCCTGCAACAAATGGCTCTGGTGGGGACTCTTCTTCACTGAGACTGACATCCTAACCACTCGGGGTATCCATGGGCCAGCTTGCTGCCAATTGACCAGACCCAGCAGCCACAACTGGGACCCTTTTGTCCCTGGGCTCCTCCTGACACGGACAAGTGGCCAGAGTGCCCCAACTGGTAAGGGACAAGAGACTTTATTGACCTCTCTCCCCTTCCTTCTCTCTTTCCTCTCCTTAACCCTTCTTATCCTTCCCTGTTTTTCTAGTCCCCCAGTACTGGATGCAGGAATCTGATCGAAGGGCTCTCAGCCTGAGCTGAGGATTGGAGACTGATCACCTCCTCTTGGCAGAGAACTCGAATTCTGGTTCTGGCCTGGTCTGATTTCTGGAGGGCTGAGTTCCAGTCCTCCCTTCTCTGGAGGCCCAGGGAAAAGTCCCACCTACCTGGGTATCTGTAGGTGGCAGGAGACGTCTGTAAGGCCACCCCTTTAGCCAACCCCAGCCTCCCACCACCTCCTCTCCCTTCTTCTTTCAACCTGGTTTCCTTTTCTCCCCTGAAATCTTTGATGTTAGTCCTTGGATTCTTGTATTTAAGGGCTTCCTTGGTGGTGCAGAGGTTAAAGAGTCTGCCTGCAGCATGGGAGACCTGAGTTCGATCCCTGGATTGGGAAGATCCCCTGGAGAAGGAAATGGCAACCCACTGCAGTATTCTTGCCTGGAGAATCCCATGGAAGGAGGAGCTTGGTGGGCTACAGTCCACGGGTCGCAAAGAGTCGGACACAACTGAGTGACTTTACTTTCACTTTCTATGATTAAAACTCTTCAAAAAGTGGGCATAGAAGGAACCTACCCCAACACAGTAAAGGTCACATATGATAACCCTACAGCCAACATTATTCTCAGTGGTTGAAAACTGAAAACATTCCCCCTGAGATCAGGAACAAGACAAAGGTGTCCACTTTCACTACTATTATTCAACATAGTTCTGGAAGTCCTAGCTACCACAATGAGAGAAGAAAAAGAAATAAAAGGAATCCAGACTGGAAAAGAAGTAAAGCTCTCACTGTTTGCAGATGACATGATATTGTACATAGAAAACCCTAAACATAGTACCACAAAATTGCTAGAGCTATGAATTTAGCAAAATTGCAGGATACAAATCAATACACAGAAATTGCTTGCATTTCTATATACTAACAATGAAAAATCATGAAGAGAAATTAAGGAATCAATCCCATTCATCATGGCAACAGAAAGAATTAAATATCTAGGAATAAACTTACCTAAGGAAACAAAAGAACTGTATACAGAAAGTTACAAGATGCTAATGAAAGAAATCAAAGATGATATAAACAGATGGAGAGAGATTCCGTGTTCCTGGGTAGAAAGAATCAATATTATGAAAATGATTATACTACCAAATGCAATCTACAGATTCAGTGTGATCCCTATCAAATTATTGATGGCATTTTTCACAGAACTAGAACAAAATTTTCACAATTCATATGGAAATACAAAAAACCCTGAATAGTCAAAGCAGTCTTGAGAAAGAAGAATGGAGCTAGAGAAATCAACCTTCCTGACTTCAGATTATACTACAAAGTCATCAAGACTGTATGCTTTTGGCACAAAAACAGAAATATAGACCAATAGAACAAGATAGAAAACCAGAAATAAACCCACGCACCTATGGGTACCCTATTTTTTACAAAGGTGGCAAGAATATACAATGGGGCAAAGACAGCCACATGTAAAAGAATGAAATTAGAACACTTCCTAACACCATACACAAAGATAAACTCAAAATGGATTAAAGATCTAAATGTAAGACCAGAAACTATAAAACTCTTAGAGGAAAATATAAGCAGAATACTCGATGACATAATCAAAGCAAGATCCTCTATGACCCACCTCCTAGAGTAACAGAAATAAAAACAAAAGTAAACAAGTGGGACCTGATTAAACTTAAAAGCTTTTGCACAGCAAAGGAAACTATAAGCAAGGTGAAAAAACAACCCTCAGTATGGGAGAAAATAATAGCAAATTGAACAACTGACAAAGGATTAATTTCCGAAATAAACAAGCAGCCATACAACTCAATACCAGAAAAACAAACAACCCAATCCAAAAGTGGGAAAAAGACCTAAAAAGACATTTCTCCAGAGAGGACATATGGATGACTAACAAATATATGAAAAGACTCTCAACATTGCTCATTATTAGAGAAATGCAAATCAAAACTACAATGAGATATCACCTCACACTGGTCAGAATGGCCATCACCAAAAAGGCTGCAAACAGTAAATGCTAGAGAGCGTGTGGAAAAATGGGAATGCTCTTGCCCTGTTGGTGGAAAGGTAAAATGATACAGCCATTATGGAAGATGGTATGGAGAGTCCTTAAAAAACTAGGAATAAGACCACCATATGACCCAGCAATCCCACTCCTAGGCATATACCCTGAGGAAACAAAAATTGAAAAAGACACATGTGTCCCATTGTTCACTGCAGCACTATTTACAATAGTTAGAACAAGGAAGCAACCTAGATGTCCATTGACAAATGAATGGATAAAGAAGTTGTGGTACACATTCACAATCAAATATTACTCAGCCATAAAAAAGGAACACATTTGAGTCAGTTCTGATGAGGTGGATGAATCTAGAACCTATTATACAGAGTGAAGTAAGTCAGAAAGAGAGAGATAAATATATATGGAATCTAGAAAAATAGTGCCAAATAATTTATTCACAGGGCAGCAGTGGAGAAACAAACATGGAGAATAGACTTATGGACACTAGGAGAGGGGAGGAGTGGGTGAGATGTATGGAAAGAGTAACATGGAAACTCATATCACCATATGTAAAATAGATGGCCAACAGGAATTTTCTATATGGCTCAGGAAACTCAAACAGGGGCTCTGTATCAACCTAGAGGGTGGGATGGGGAGGGAGATGGAGAGAGGCTCAACAGGGAGGGGATATATGTATACCTATAGCTGATTCATGTTGAGGTTTGACAGAACACAACAAAATTCTGTAAAGCAATTATCATTCAATAAGAAAAACAAATAAGTTAATTTAAAAATAAAAGGAACCAGGGTTGGGGGGGAGGAATGATGTTCTTATATTTGGTGATATGAACACTAATATGATTCATTATTCATTAAATACTTATGATCTGGCAGGCTTTGTATTAGGCAGATATAATAATAATTGAAGCAGCAAGTTTTGGCTGACTCTTAACAATATGTTAGGCCCTATGCTAAACCTGTGATATTATTAACTCATTGACTCTTCACCTAAAAGTCTTAGAGGTCAATATCATGCCCAAAGGCAGGAACACATTAATGTCAGAGGTAGGCTAGGACCTGAGACAGACAACTCGGTACAAACTCTACAAAGCCACTACCAAGGTATGGAAGACCGAAGGCCAACTCCTTGAGGAGTCGTAAATGAGTGTTAATCTGTTAGAAATAATGATAAAGTTAAGGCCATGACGACCATGATGAAAACTCCTATCATTCACTCAACAAATATTTACCGAGGCATCAAAGGCCTAGCTCTCCAAAGATCCAGGGGGAGAATTCCAGGCAGAAGGAAAGGCAGATGTAAAATCCCTAAGTCTATTAGAGAGCGTGTGGAAAAATGGGAATGCTCTTGCCCTGTTGGTGGAAAGGTAAAATGATACAGCCATTATGGAAGATGGTATGGAGAGTCCTTAAAAAACTAGGAATAAGACCACCATATGACCCAGCAATCCCACTCCTAGGCATATACCCTGAGGAAACAAAAATTGAAAAAGACACATGTGTCCCATTGTTCACTGCAGCACTATTTACAATAGTTAGAACAAGGAAGCAACCTAGATGTCCATTGACAAATGAATGGATAAAGAAGTTGTGGTACACATTCACAATCAAATATTACTCAGCCATAAAAAAGGAACACATTTGAGTCAGTTCTGATGAGGTGGATGAATCTAGAACCTATTATACAGAGTGAAGTAAGTCAGAAAGAGAAAGATAAATATATATGGAATCTAGAAAAATAGTGCCAAATAATTTATTCACAGGGCAGCAGTGGAGAAACAAACATGGAGAATAGACTTATGGACACTAGGAGAGGGGAGGAGTGGGTGAGATGTATGGAAAGAGTAACATGGAAACTCATATCACCATATGTAAAATAGATGGCCAACAGGAATTTTCTATATGGCTCAGGAAACTCAAACAGGGGCTCTGTATCAACCTAGAGGGTGGGATGGGGAGGGAGATGGAGAGAGGCTCAACAGGGAGGGGATATATGTATACCTATAGCTGATTCATGTTGAGGTTTGACAGAACACAACAAAATTCTGTAAAGCAATTATCATTCAATAAGAAAAACAAATAAGTTAATTTAAAAATAAAAGGAACCAGGGTTGGGGGGGAGGAATGATGTTCTTATATTTGGTGATATGAACACTAATATGATTCATTATTCATTAAATACTTATGATCTGGCAGGCTTTGTATTAGGCAGATATAATAATAATTGAAGCAGCAAGTTTTGGCTGACTCTTAACAATATGTTAGGCCCTATGCTAAACCTGTGATATTATTAACTCATTGACTCTTCACCTAAAAGTCTTAGAGGTCAATATCATGCCCAAAGGCAGGAACACATTAATGTCAGAGGTAGGCTAGGACCTGAGACCGACAACTCGGTACAAACTCTACAAAGCCACTACCAAGGTATGGAAGACCGAAGGCCAACTCCTTGAGGAGTCGTAAATGAGTGTTAATCTGTTAGAAATAATGATAAAGTTAAGGCCATGACGACCATGATGAAAACTCCTATCATTCACTCAACAAATATTTACCGAGGCATCAAAGGCCTAGCTCTCCAAAGATCCAGGGGGAGAATTCCAGGCAGAAGGAAAGGCAGATGTAAAATCCCTAAGTCTAGCACAAGTCTGGGGAGGTGGGAAGAAGGTTCCAGAGGGAGGGGGCATAGTTATACCTATGGCTGATTCATGTGGATGTTTGGCAGAAACCAACACAATATTGTAAAGCAATTATTCTTTGATTAAAAATAAATACATTCAATTATTAAAAAAAATTTTTTTTTAATAGAACAACTCTGGTGTATTCCAGGTCCCAGGGAGAGAGAGAGTGAATATCAGATATAAGGGCAGAGAACTAGTGGGGACCAGATGACAAAAGTCCTTCTTAGGACAAGGTTAAGAAGTTTTAAAAATCTTTTTATTTGGAATTAATTTCAAACTTATGGAAATTGAAAGAATAATAGTACAGAGAGGTTCACATATCTTTTCTCCAGATTTGCATATTGTTAACATTTTATCCCATTTGCTTTTTTTCCTGTGATGTGTGTGCATACTTCTGTGTGTGTGTGTGTGTGTGTGTGTATGTGTGTGTGTATCTGAATAATTTTTTTAGAATCTGAGGGTAAGTTGCATTCATCTTGGTCCTTTATCCCTAAACACTTCAATGTTTATTTCCTAAAAAGGAGATTATTTTTTTAAATAGCCACTATATAGTAATCAACCTCAATACATCTGACATTAATACTACATTTTTGTCTAATCTCCCATTTCATGATTCAGTGTCCTTTATAGCCTACCCTCCCTTCCCCGTAGAGAATCCTATCTAGAATCAGGTGTTTCATTGGTTGTCAAATTCCGAATAAAACATTACTCATTTGAGGTTTGTCTAATGGATCCTTGGTGATTACAGATCTGTTCAGGTAACAGATCCCAGCTGGAGCACTACCTGAGTGATATATTCTTCCCAGGTTAGCACATTTAGAGGAACTTAATGTCCATCAGCCTCTCACTGGTAGTGCTAATTCAGATCACCCAGTCAGGGTGTATCTATTTCTCCACTGTAGTTACAATTTTTTCCTTACAATCAATAAGTAATCACAGAGACCCTGAAACTATCCTGCCCTTCATTAAAATTTCCCTCTAAACTTAGTATCTATTAATGATTCTTAACTGAACCAGTCTGTAATGTAATCATTATAATATGGTGATTTTGAACTGCAGGATTCCTTGCACATTTACCAGTTGGTCCTTAGCATTCTATTGTAAGAGTCTTCCCCTCTCCTCCATTTATATATGTATTTATTTACTTACCATCAGTACAGATTCAGGGATTTGTATTTTTCCCAAGGTATACAAGTCATTAATGTTTTTAATCATTTCAGTGCTCAAATTTTCCCCTTCTTGCCTTCCAATCAGTTCATGCATTCTTGTAATATGAACTCCTTATTTCTTAGAATACTCCTTTATACTTTCTGGCATAATGCCATCCAGTAGGATTTTCTGCAATGATGGGAATGCTCCATATCTATGCTATCCCATACTAAGCCACCGGCCTCGTGTTGCTACTGAGTTCTTGAAAGTGGCCAATACAAATGAGTGGAACTGACTTGCTAATTTTAATTAGCATAATTTTAAATAGCCACCAAAAGCTAGTGGTTAACATAATATTGTAGAAAGATAAGACATTCTAGGGTCGTCTTTTACCTACCTTGCCACAGCTCTGGAGTTAGCAACTTCTCCAAGGAGCCCTGGTTCCTTTTAAAATGGAATGATATTAGAGACCAAGATCTGACTTGTGTACAAATATTACAATGCACACATACCTGCACACATTTGTGCACATACACATGCATATACACCAATACATAAGTATTTTAGAATCGTGGGTTTACACCAATACATACATTTCTAATCCATCTCCATGGACATCTTCCTTGCATTTCTCCATTTTATTTTCCTAGGTCTCTTCTTGCATTGCAAACCCTGGCTCCCCAAAATATCAACTCATTTCTTCATTGCTTCATTACTTTAAAAGCAGTTTCAGACTTGCTTCACCCACACCAACAGAAAAACCCACTATAAGGAGCTGAAGATTTGCTTGCAGTTCTCTCCTAGCCTGCCCCAAACCACAGTGCCACCCAACACAGAGGCAATACAGTGTTTGTAAAATTCAAAATTATACAAAAAGGTATACTCAGAGATGTATATGAGACACTCTTTCTCATATCCTTTCCACCATAGGTAACCAACCTCATTGGTTTGTGGTTTACACTTTGGATGCTTCTTTTTATAAACATGTACATGTATAATTTCTTATTTCCTCTTATGAAATTACACAAAAGGTGACAAGATATGTGTGCTTTTTTTACACTTTGGTTTTGTTTTTTTCCATTTAACAAGGAAGATTAATTTTTATTATTAATGTGATAGAAACCATTGGAGATTTTTTTATTCAAAGGTTGATGGAATCTAACTTATGTTTCAAAAAAATCACTTTGGCTGCTGTGTAGGGAGCATGAGTACAATCAGGGAGACCATGTGGAAGGCTACTGACGTTATTTAGGGCAGAGATAATAAAGGCTAGAACTAGAGTGAAGTTGTCATAGTATTACTTGTTCACAATGCTTCCTTTCCTTCACTGTAGCTTTCCTATTGGCGAAGAATGTTCTCTGCGCTACTGAGTTTCAGTTTGGCCACATGATTTAGTTTGACAATGAAATGTGAGCAGAAGTAAGAGTGCACCAAATTGGAAACACACAAAAAATCAAAGAGCTGTATAGCCTCTGCTCTGATGTGACATGAAAGTTAGTGACAAATCCATGGCTACATGAACCCAGATCCATAATATGAATATTCTGGAGATTGCTGCTGCTGCTGCTGCTGCTGCTGCTGCTGGTGGTAAGTCGCTTCAGTCGTGTCCGACTCTGTGCGACCCCATAGAAGGCAGCCTACCAGGCTCTGCTCCTAGGATTCTCCAGGCAAGAACAATGGAGTGAGTTGCCATTTCCTTCTCCAATGTATGAAAGTGAAAAGTGAAAGTGAAGTCGCTCAGTCGTGTCTGACTTTTCAGACCCCATGGACTGCATCCCATCAGGCTCCTCCGTCCATGGGATTTTCCAGGCAAGAGTACTGGAGTGGGGTGCCATTGCCTTCTCTGTCTGGAGATAGAAATAAGTGCAAATAAGAAATCAGTACTTCTTGGAGACAATGGAGGAACATAATGGTTATGAACTGGACTTTAACAACAGTAACTAGAATGAATATTTGTCCAGTACATTCTAAATGACAATCAAGTCCTAAAGATATAGCAGTCAACAAAACATAAAGGCCTTGGGTTGCATACCAGTTTTGTTCTGAGTTCTTAAGAATTAGCTTCCTGTAACCTGATTTTCTTTTTTAATGAGGTTGATAATTCCCACCTTATTCTTCTGGCTAAACATGACAAAGTGAATTCAAAAGTTTACTTCTATGTCCCCCTGAAATTCTGCTAAAATATCTCTGAGGGAAAAGGTATAAACCAAAGACAAATGGAAAAACATAAAATAGTAATAAGTTGCTGAAACCTAAAAAATTAGATAAATAAATGATAACCAACATAGCAAATCAGAAAGTACTGACACCCAAGCCAACAAGAGGGGAAGTCCAGAAGCAGATTGGTCCATACTGTCATGTGGTAGAGGAGTTGGCTTTTTTTTTTCCCTGTAAAGACCCACATAGCAAATATTTTAAACTTTGCCAATCATAGGGTCTCTGTAATGACTAATCAACTCTTCTTTGTAGTGTAAAAGTAGCCATACTTCCCAGTACAACTTCCCAGATCAAATTTTACCAGGCAATACAAGACTATGGGAATGACTATGTGACAAAAAACTTTATTTTTTAAAACAGGCAAGGATTGGGATAGAGAAGATTGTGATTTGACCAGCAGACCATAGTTTGCCAAACCCTGGTATTGCCAGGTATTGTCAAACCTCACAGATGAAGGCACCAGATATCTCTGAAAGCCTCAGAGCAATGGATCTGAAGAAAGGACCAGAAGTGTATAAAAGAGGCAACTGGATCTCAGAACAGCTTTCCCACCCATTGCATCCAGGGAAGCCCCCTCTCACACTTTGCAAGAAGACTGAAATGGCTGTCTAAGAAACTGAACTCAAGGGATTCTGGACTTGGGCACATATGTATGTGGGAGAGAGAGATGCCCCAATGAAAACAAGAATTTGACTTAAAAAAATAAAAATTTATTCCCCACTCAGAAATCAGGACCTAGCAAGCAGGCTTGGGCTTTTGCCACAGAAGACTGATGAATTCCACTCTGGAAAAACTGATCAACCCTAGAGAAAAGATCTGAAGATGCTGAGAGCTGGTGGTCAGCCAATGAACAGGCCAGCTACAACTTCCCAGATCAAATTTTACCAGTTAACCTCTTCCACCCAAATATATGCTTCCCAGTCTGTTTTTCACCTCTTCTATCCTGAAGAGTCACTCTCTATCATGAAAGATGGCAATCAAAATGAACTTACAGAGGGAAAAGATTTAAGAAAGGAAAAAACTTCAGGGAACAGAGCAGGTTGCCAAAACTTCCTAATATACTAATTAATTCTCCTCAGAAGACAAGAGAAGATGCTACATTTTAAACATACATAGGAGGCTGAAAAAATAAAGCACCATCGAGAAAAAAAAAGAGAGATCCTAGAAACTAAAAATGCAACAGCAGAAATGAGGAATTCAAGAGAAGCATTGGAAAATAAAGTTGAGAAAGTCTCCTAGAGAACAGAACAAGAAAATAAGAAAGAAAAAAATAAGAAAATTGGGGATCACTAATATGGGGGGAGGGGATCTAGCAGCTAAATAAATGTCAAGAGAACAGAGAAAATATTCTGTGTTGTATAGCTTCAGTGTGTTTTTATAAAACATCTCATTTTTTAAGAGCATAGAAAGAAAACAGTTTAAATTCATAACCCTCTAGGTTTGTCTGTTGAGAAGAAATTTCCTGACAAGCCAGAAAGAATCATTCATATTTTACCTGCATTTTCTTCCAATACACATTTAGGCTCATTATCCAAACCAGGAAAGGACTAACAAATTAGTTTTCTCTTTTCCAAGCAATGCAGAACAGTTTCAATAACCTAATATACTTCATAGGTATCAAACATTCCCTACTTTTTTAATCAAAAGGTTTCAGCCAGGTTTGTCAGCTTGTCACCCTACCTTCATTTGTGCCTGAACACCACTAGAATTCAGTCTTTCCAAACAGAATTCTCCAGTCCTCTGGCAGATGTAGGGAGGGCTTCACCTGGCTCTGGGGAGTGGAACCAGTGATCAGGGTCCCAGCTGTCTCTTTTAGACACTTCTAACCAATCATCCTTATTCAGATCCTCTGTTCACCACTTTCAGAATTATCTGGTGCCTGCCTTTCACCCCTGCACCTTTCTGACATGCTGCTTATTGGAATGAGGCATTAGACTCTTTACACATTTGTGTATAAACAACAAATCCCTGTTACCAACTTATATCCAACAGACTTTCCCACTGCCAAAACTTCTAGACAGATGCAAAAGAGCTCTAGTTACCAACAGACACTTAATAAAAACTCACTTCTTTGTACAAAGGGATAAAGGGCTTATTGTCTCTCTTACAGAAACACAGAGATGTGGTAGCCTTGGTTTTACAACTTTAGCCAACAGTGCTAAATCATGTTAGTCATGTTTGACTCTTAGCAATGCTATGGGCTGCAACCAGCCAGTCTCCTCTGTCCACTGGATTCTCCAAGCAAGAATACTTGAGTAAGTTGTTACTTCCTCCTCGAGGCTATCTTTCTGACTCAGGAATCAAACCGGCATCTCTTACCTCTCCTGCATTGGCAGAGAGGTTCTTTACCACTGGCACCACCTGGGAAGCCCATCAAGAGCAAATATAGGTCCATGAAAGTCTGATATTCTATTTTACTTTTGAAATTGTCACAAACCTTTAGATACACACACTTTTCAAACTTTCCCAAACTAACGCTGGCTTTTGGTCTCTAAAGTTGAAAACAGCCAGCCAACTGGGTCCTCCAAGCTCTCACCCTACAGACAACTTCTGGCATCTGGACCAGATTGTTTAGAATGCAGGACTTTGTTAAAAACAAACAAACAAAAAACAGGCTTTTAATCATTTAGTCAATTTTCATTCAGCATTGATGAATTATAGGAACAGATTCTTTTAGTTTCTAATTTTAAAATGATAAAGACAAGGAATTCTTTGGCCATCAAATGGTTAGGATTCTGAGCTTCCACTGCAGGAGGCACGGGTTCAATCCCTGATCAGAGAACTAAAATCTTGCAGGCTGCACAGCAAAAACAAAAGATAAAGATGCTTTAACCAGAGCAGGTCAGTAGCCATCAGATTTTGACACATGCACTCTGAAATGGAGCCCACTTGCCACTTTCTCATTAAACTCAAGAGTAGTAGTAGCAGCAGCAGAACAGGAAAGTCAAAGAGACACGAAAGATCTTAATGTTATACCGATTGTGACATTCCTTGACCCAGGGGCTATTTTGCATTATCTTGCCTTATCTTGTACCCACCTGCATTATCAAGGTGGGTACACTTTTTTTAAACTTCAGATCAAAGAAAATAGCAAAGATGATTTTATCAGCAGTCAGAAAGGCAAATATTCAATGGCACAAGAAATAACATGAATACCTTGTTAACCCCACAGTTAAAACAGACTGTGTTATGCCCAAGTCGCAAAATCTCCCAATCACCAACAGGGAGCCAATATCCGATGCAAAAGCAAGAGAGTTTTTATTACCAAGCTCGAGCTGGGGCTCTGACATAGCAGCTATAGGGAGCAGGCTTGAGTTTTGGGTTACATTGCTTATATAGGGTATATTCGTGTAAAAGGGGATTTCCAGGCTGGAGGACATCTGATTGGTCACCCTCTTTCAAAGGGTTGTGTGTTGATTTCTGATTGGTTCTTGTTACCTAGGCAAACCACAAATTCCTGAACGTAAAGTCAGGAGATTTTGGTCTAGGGTCTGATTGGTTCGTGGGTGGAGGGGTGAGGTCAGAGGATTTCCAAAGGCACTTTTCCTGGAACCTTACAAAATGGAGTTTTTCTGTTAACAAAATGGAGTAGCTTAGATTCTTCAACTGTTGATCTGACTAAATCAAGACTAGTGACCCTGTGACAAAGACATGGGCATTCTAAATGCCAGGAAGTAAGAGAATACTTAATAAAAACAAACAGACCAAAAGGTTATACATAAGGAATCATCTAGATTTCTTTTATCTCCTACCCCAAAAGAAGAGATGCCCTGTCTTTGAAAAACAAAGATAAACAGATTCCAGTGTTTCCTCCAAGAATGAGGGTAATAAGAAAGCTGCCTTAAAAAACAAAACTAGATTTAATCTATAACTGGAGTGGGTTGCCATTTCCTTCTCCAATGCAAGAAAGTGAAAAATAAAAGTAAAGTTGCTCAGTCGTGTCCAACTCTTCGCAACCCTGTGGACTGCAGCCTACCAGGCTCCTCCATCCATGGGATTTTCCAGGCAAGAGTACTGGAATGGGTTGCCACTGCCTTCTCTGATAATCAGAGAAAGGGAAGGTAAAATCTTTATTGCCACATAGTAAGATTCATCCTGACAGCTAAAAAAGGCAAATCTGGGTTCTTGGGGCCCATGAGATGTGCACCTCAGACAACAGTATAACTCTCTCCTATAGTTGAACAAAGTTGGGCGATTTTATTAAGACCTGTAGCTCTCCCACTGATCCATGGAACATCTGTAGTAACTGCAGAAAAGACTCAGAAATGAAGGTCAATATTTTAGAAAGTAATTTTATTTAAAATTGTACATGTTATATTTCAAAAGAACTGGACTGTCAGTAATAGATATAGCAAATATTTAAGAAAAATCCTCAAGGTTTCATTTGTCTATTTAAAATTCTCAGTGGTGGAAAATAAGTTACACCACACAACTGTTATATCTGCAAGGATCTTACTTATCTGTCAATATTAGCATTTAGTTAAGGGCAGATCAGCTTACAGGAAAGGGCCCAAGCCTTCATCTATCTTGCACATTACAGGAAACACAGTGTTTGTGGTTGTGTGGGTGTGTGGTACTCACATGCCTGCCCTTCACCCTTGAGTGGGTTTGTGTGCTTAGATAAAAAGGCAACAGGGTAAGATACCTGTCTTGCTGCCTCACGCTTCTATGACCTACTTGTAATTCCTGTTTAAAGTACTTCACATGTAAAGCCTCAAATCATAGCAAATATTTTACAGAGCTTTATTTGAAAGCCAATTATGTATTAAGAACTATCCTAAGTGTTGAAAATAGAGTTAAGAAGATTTTTAAAATCCCTGCTCTCAACTTTGAAAGTTGAGGCCATGCTTTACTCATTGTAACATTGCCAGAGCATCTCGCTCAGTACTTCACAAGTATGTAATATATGCCAACAAAATTAGTTTTAAATCGAACTGACTTTTCAGTTAAAACTTGACTTCTAAATGAAGTTGTACTGTTTGTTGTTGTTGCTCAGTCACTAATAGTGTCTCTTTGCGACCCC
>SJYC01037579.1:0-11095 GCA_006408675.1 Madoqua kirkii
AATATATGCCAACAAAATTAGTTTTAAATCGAACTGACTTTTCAGTTAAAACTTGACTTCTAAATGAAGTTGTACTGTTTGTTGTTGTTGCTCAGTCACTAAGTAGTGTCTCTTTGCGACCCCATGGACTGCAGCACACCAGGCTTCCCTGTCCCTAGATATCTCCCAGAGTTTGCTTAAGCTCCATTGAGTCAGTGATGCCATCCAACCATCTCATCCTCTGTCACCCCCTTCTCCTGCCTTCAGTCTTTCCCAGCATCAGGGTCTTTTCCAATGAGTCAGCTCCTTTCATCAGGTGGACAAAGTATTGGAGCTTCAGCTTCAGCATCAGTCCTTCCAATGTATATTCAGGGTTGATTTCCTTTAGTATTGACTGGTTTGATCTCCTTGTTGTCCAAGGGACTCTCAAGAGTCTTCTAATATTGGTATTTGTAAATGGGTATTTAGGTGCAGTTATTGTATCAACAGAATATGAATTGATTCAAACATTATGTTTCATGAACACAATACACCAGTACCACAACTACTGTTGTTTAGAAGGAATCAATAAAATTATTAGACACAAAAACATTAATACCTCTTGATAACTGTTTTTATCTCAAGCTCAACTATTTCCATTTCTCAGTCATTACAATTAAAAATTCTCTTTATTTATACTTAGTGAAAATGAAGTCGCTCAGTTGTGCCCGACTCTTTTCAACCCCATGGAAGTAGCCTTCCAGGCTCCTCTGTCCATGGGATTTTCCAGGCAAGAGTACTGGAGTGGGCTGCCATTTCCTTCTCCAGGGGATCTTCCCAACTCAGGGACTGAACCTGGATCTCCTGCATTGCAAGCGGACACTTTACCCTCTAAGCCACCAGAGAAACCCTTATTTATACTTAGATTCTTGATTTTTCCTTTTAAATTAAAGATAAATTGTTGAAGGGCTCCCATACAGTATGTGTCAGTAAAACTTTTTTTTCATCCAAAACTGGTTCACAATGAGTGCATAGGTTTTTCCCCAATCATTAATATTGATAGATCCCTTCCAAAATCAGTAAAAACTTGCCAAGCTGTGGGCAGCTCCAAAGCAGAGCCTCTCTTCAAAATATTCAGCACAACACTTGACATAGGGCTAAATCTCACCCAGTGATTATTACATTGGACCACATTTGTCACTTTTGACTAGAGATCCTATCATCACACAACACTGCAACTGATTTCCTTTGAGTTTTTTTTTCTCTAGGATCTAACTTCATACTGTCTAACTTTCAAAATGATTTGGGAACTCAAAAACATAGTACATTTTATGCCACCCAGGTAGACTAAAAATTAAACATTTCCTTCGGAATAACAAAAATTCTTAAACACTTATGACTTTTAAACTAAATTTGCTATTGGTTTTGTGATTTCAGTCTCCTAGATCATTTTAGATGCTTTAGGTTGTTCCTTTTCCTTTTTAACTGAGGGACGAACTCTGAATCTTCATAATGATTCCTCTGTTCTGTTTCATATTGCAAGCAACAGAATATCATTTCTGTCCCTCATAGACATAAAGCCATATTTTTAGGCAGGAAAAAAAAGCAGCTCCTGCCTAAAAATGTCTCATACTAGCACTTCCTTGTAAAGGAGAGACACGCTAAACATATACAGTGGAATAAACATCCATGTGTTCAGATGTACAAAAGCAATATTTCTATATTCTCCTATGGCAATATAATTTCCTTCAAGCCTCCCTCAGTTTCATCTGATGAGAGATAGTACAATCTTAGTCAACTCTGCTGAAGTTAGACATTTCAGTTAAAATTCAACAAAATTTAGTTTAAAAGTCAATGTAGGACTGTTCCATCACCATTTTTCTCCCCCATTTTGTATCTTCTAAGTTCCTGGGGCAGAGATTACCCAGTGTCATGACATGAAGATAAGACACTTGTTCATCCTTGATTCTCTCCAGGCTCAATCCTCTGCACATGCTGAATTCACCGTCTTGGGAACATCAACCACCATTCAAGCAGGATTATCTGTGCCAACTGGATTCACTTTTCAAACCAGTTTCCTGTTGCCCTTGGATATGGTCATTTCTCCTTTACTTTGGCATCTACACATGTCCATAATCTCAAGGAGACTCTTGAGAGTTACATCTTCTACTTTACTTCCACAAAAAGCATCATTCACCATAACCTTAAATGATTGTGGGTAGGCTGGCTCTCTTTCTCAGCCTGGAGTAGCAGGAACCCTGATAGACTGGACTTGGGACCCTGCCCCTCTATTCTTCATCCTGAGACTCTGTATCTGCTGTCCACACTGATTATCTCTACTCGCTGCCTCCACAGCAGGGTAGAGACAGGAAGTAGTGCTTTCCAGGAGAGCAGACAGACTTCTTTCTGCTCTCAGTCACATCTACAGATGACTGTATTGCTAATCTGAGAGGGGAGGGACAAGAAACAAGGCCCCTTTTCAGAAACCATCAATATGTTTGAAAACTTACAAACATCTGTGTATCTTGTTTATCTTTCCAAACTTTTTTGCCTCCTCCTCCTTTCAGAATATTTATGCAGTCTGAGAGAGAGAGAGAGAATACTTATCATTTATGCAAAACAAAAAAAGATGATCTGAGAGCTCTGCTTTTGAGAAGCCAAAATTCAAGCTCTTAAACCTCAAAATTGTTGTCTCTATCTTGGCCTTCAAAAGAAAGATTTTTAAAAACCCACAAATCTCAACTTTTCTATCCTTCTGGACCTCCAAAATATCAATCTACTCTGAGGAAAATAATCCTAGAATATTCCAGCTATATAGGCTCTGAGAAATTTTAAATAGGTGCATATTTCAGTGTCCAGGTTACAGGAAGTTTAATACTGGCAATTAGTTTGAAAGGCATTGGAAAGCTAATGGAACAAAAATTGGATATTGAGGTAACCCTTGGATGGATGCAGCCACCACACATAAGGGCTTGGAAAACAAAAAGGAAAGGATGGATGTTACCAGATCCTGGAACCTCAGTAAAGGTGCTGCTGTGGAGCTGGAGTCATGACCAGCGGAGGGGTACATGGATCTCTGGGCTGTGGTGGGCCCCACATGGCTGATACTCAGACCCCTGTGGGGACACTGCAGTCTGGTCCCTGGGCTCCCTGAGAAGGTACTGCAAACAATGGCTGGCCCTCAAACCTCTAAGGAAAGGACTGCTTGTCTGATCTTGGACCTCCAAGAGCTTCTTGGGGCTTCTTGAATAACTGATGCTCAGATCTCTGAGAGGGCACTGCCCATCTAACCCAGGACTTTCAGGGAGCTAGGCATGCTCCCAGTGGCACTCAGAGCTCTCAACGAAGGCTTCCAGAGGGTCATTTTCCAGTGCTCAGAAGAGGTACCACACAACTGCAGACCCCAGAGAAGGATGCCCTGCAGCTGACATTTGGCAAACCAAAAAACACAGGAGCTGGAGGTGTCTGCTGCCCCTGTAGCTTCTTCTGCTGAAAGGATGCTTGCAGGACCTGATGACTTTTTTTAGTATTATGCTTGAATTTCTGTCTCCTCATATTTTCTGTGTCTATTATAAGCTTTAACTTTCTGGTTATCATGAAATTCATGTGTAACAACCTATAACAATGTGCTGAGGGACACTTGATTTTGAACTCTTTCTAAAATAGTCCACTTTTACTCTCCCTCCACATTTTACATTTTTACATTATATTTACTTTTTTTATATTCTTTAACTAAGTATTGTAGTCTTATTGATTTTATTACTTTTGCCTTTTAATCTTCATACTAGTTTTATAACTGGTTGATCACTGCCTTTACTATATGTTTGATTTATCAGTGATAATTTTCATTTCTATATATTTACTTATTTCTACTTATGGCCTTTCCACTTAAAGAAGTCCCTTTAACATCTCTTATATGGCTGGTTTAGGAGTTGTAAACTCTTTCAGCTTCTGTTTGCCTGGGAAATTCTTAATCTCTTCTTCAATTCTGTATGATAACCTTGCCAAGTAGAGTATTCTTGGTTGTAAGTATTTTGTTTTAGCACTTTATATAATGCCACTTTCTCTGGCCTCTAAAGTTTCTACTGAAAAATAAGCCAATAGTCTGATGGTGGCTTTCTTGCACCTAATTGTTTTCTCTCTTGACTTTAAAGTTCTCTCTTAAAAAAAAAAAAAGTTCTCTCTTTTAACTTTTGACATTTTATTTATAATGCATCTTGGTGTGGGTCTCTTTGGGTTTATCATTTTGGGGACTCTGTGTTTCCTGGACTTGAATTCCTGTTTCCTTCACCCAGTTAGGGAAATTCTCAGTTATTATTTCTTCAAATAAGCTTTCTATCCCTTTTGCTCTCTCTTTTTCTTTTTGGGGTACCTATGGTACAGATGTTAGTATGCTTGATGTTGTACCCAAAACCTCTTAAACTGCTTTTTTTGGGGGGAGGGGGGATTGCTGTTCTGATTGGGTAATTTTCACTACCTTGCCTTACACATCCCTGATGCATTCTCTCTTCTGCATCATCTAATCTGCTCTTAATTCCATCTAGTGTATTTTTCATTTCTGTTATTGTCGTTTTCAGCTCTGTTTGTTTCTTTTTATATTTTCTCTTTGTTGAAGTTCTTCCTGTGTTTATTTTCCTCCTGCATTATTATGACCATTACTTTTAATTCTCTATCAGGTAAATTACTTCTTTCTGTCTCCTTTAGTTTCTTTTCTGAGGTTTTGTCTTGTCCTTTCACTTGGAATATAGTTCTCTGTCTCTTTATTTT
Organism: Madoqua kirkii; assembly: GCA_006408675.1. Lineage (NCBI taxonomy): Eukaryota > Metazoa > Chordata > Mammalia > Artiodactyla > Bovidae > Madoqua > Madoqua kirkii. The sequence continues at coordinate 4,726 of SJYC01037579.1, forward strand.
GAATAATTCTCTGTGTATGTATCATGCAATAGGCAAATAAACTATGTCTCCTGACCTTACTTTAAAAATTTCTTATGGGACCCGGAAGAGCAATCCCTGCTGGTGACCGAGCCAGGTGCTCCAGGGGTGTCCCCTGTGTGGGCTACATGTGCTGTCCTTTGGTGATGTTATGGGCACACTGCTGGGAGGGTTTGACAGCTAGACTGTCTGTCTTCAAAGCCCAGCAGGAACTGCTGTGGGCATGCTAGTAGGCAGGGCTGGCCCTCCAGAGTCTGATTCACTTTGGGGTTGGGGAGAACTTGTCAGTGCCAAGACTGTTTTCCAGGTGTTGTGGGGGCAGGAGCTGCCTTAGGGGGCACCAGTCTCAGCTGAGGCCACTTACTGGGTGTGGCAGGGTAGGAGTCACATGGGGGGTTCAAAGCCAGATATTATGGGGGCTCATCCTCCCAGTGCAATTCCCCAGTGCCGGAATGCCTAACGTGGGATTCAAGCTCCTCACTCCTTAGGGAGGACCTCTGTGTTTTTGTTTTCCCTCTTCATTGTGGGTCACCACACTGGGGTTGTGGGTCCTGGCTAGACCACATCTCTGCCTCTCCTACCTATCTCTATAGGTGACTTTTTCCTTTATATCTTTAGTCATCAAAGAACTGTTCTGCTAGTCTTCAGATTGTTCTTAGAGAGAGTTGTTCTAGATATATCTGTAGTTTCTGTGTGTCCATGGGAGGAGGGGAGCTCAGCGTCTCTGCCATCTTGATCCTGCCTCTTGAGAGTATGTTTTAGATGCACTTTGTAATCTGTAGACCTTAAGTAAAGCAGATTATCTTCCCATAGTGTAGGTGAACTTCACACAATCAACTGAAAGCAAGAACTCAGGTTTCTTGAAGAAGGTATTCTTCCTCGAGATGGCAACATAAGAATCCTGCTTGAGTTGCCAGCCTGCTGCCTTGTGGAATTTAAATGCGAAATTAAAGCATTAACTTTTCCCTAAGTCTCCAACCTACCAGCCTGCCTTACAAATTTCAGGTTGGCCAGCCCCACAATTATGTAGGCCAATCCCTTAAAACAAATCTCTCTCTGCATTTATGTGTGTGTGTGTGTGTGTGTGTGTGTGTGTGTGTGTGTGTGTGTGTGTATCCTATTGGTTCTATATATCTAGTGGATCCCAATGCATAGACGCCTCACACCCACCTACTGCCCCAAATACTTAAATATTAATTTAAGTCACCTACTGCTATTTTGAGTCCAACTTTAGTTGTGAGCACAGTTTTTGAAATACCCTTGCTGGATTCTGTGTAAGTACATTCCTGACATGCTCCCCCAAACACTTACAGGGTCTCCAACAGCCCTAACCAGCCTTCTGTTCTCCTGAGTGACTGGGAATGAAAGTCATTTATTATCATCTCCTGCCTCCTCATCACCATGGGATAGCCTGCCCAATGTTTTCACTTTCTGAAATTGTTTATTTGGTTGCTGACAGCTTGTTATGTGATCCACAATGAGCAGCTGGGGCTCCAAAGGTCTGTAAGAAAAGTAAGTGAGGAGGTTAAAAGAAGGAGGCTGAGAGCTTACATAGAAACCAAGCAGAATGAGGGCCATTGCCATAAACTTCACCTGCTACCCCACTGTGTCCAGGGATAAATCTCAGGATATCTGTCATGAAGGAAAGAATGGTGGTTTTAAATGCACATTTTAACATGACTCAAAAAATGAAAGATTAAGTATTGTTCGAATGATGATGCATCCAACTGCTAAATTGTTTTTTGCTTTTCACTTTTCTCTAGAAAGGAAAACAAGTCTTGGGTATTTTCAAACTGATTACAAAGGTTTTGGTCTGAATTTTACTGAAGCGTATGTGTCTGGCTATTTTTCTGTGGCTAAAAGCCATGCTCATCCATATCACAGATACCTTTCCATCACTCTAATTGCTCCACAATCCACTTTAAGAAGCTCTTAAGCTTTTCTTTCTATTTTGATATATAGCAAAGAGTTAAAGCTAGTGTTCAAGCAGGTAGCTTTCCTTATAAGCATTTCAGGGCCTGAACTGTGAAAGCAAAATGTTTACTGAACATCCTCTCTCCAAGACCAGTAGAGACCCCTGGCTAACCAACTCAATAACCTTTTTATTAAGTTTGTTTTTTTATTTGCCTTTGCTTGGTCTTAGTCATCAACTGTAGGATCTTTAGTTGTGGCATGGGGGATCTAGTTTCCTGACCAAGGGTCAAACCCAGACACCCTGCACTGGGAACATGAAGTCTTAATTGCTGGACCACCAGGAAAATACAGAGTGCAATAACCTTTCATCTGTCCATATTCTATTGACCTCCACCATTCATTCTCTGGTAGCTCAGTTGGTAAAGAATCTATCTGCAATACAGGAAATCCTGGTTGGATTCCTGGGTCAGAAAGATATGTTGGAGCAGGGATAAGCTATGCAATCCAGTATTCTTGAGCTTCCCTAGTGGCTCAGGTGGTAAAGAATCGCCTGCAATGCAGGAGGCCTAGGTTCAATTCCTGGGTTGTTAAAATCTCCTGGAGAAGGGATTGGCTACCCACTCCAGTATTCTGTCCTGGCAAATTCCATAGACTGTATATCCCATGGAATTGCAAAGAGTTAGACATGACTGAGCAACTTTCACTTTCATTCATTTTAAAAGGACTTTCCTGTTTGGCTCAGCAGTAAAGTACCAGCCTGCCAGTTCGGGAAACATAGGTTTGATCCTTGGGTCAGAAAGATCCTCTGGAAAAGGAAATAGTAACCAATGCCAGTATTTTTGCCTGGAAAATCCCATGGACAGAGGATCCTGGAGGGCTACAGTCCATGAGGTTGCAAAAAGCTGGACACAACTTAGCAACTGAGCAGACATGCACATGAATTCATTTAAAAAAAAAATGTACTAAGCTTTACTGGGGCCTCCCTGGTGGTTCGGCCAGTAAAGAAATCCACCTGCAATGTGGGAGACTTGGGTTTGATACCTAGGTTGGGAAGATCCCCTGGAGAAGGGCATAGCAACCCATTCCAGTATCTTGCCTGGAGAATTCCATGGACAGAGGAGCCTGGAGGGTTACAGCCCATGGGGTCACAGAGAGTTGGACATGACTGAGCAACTAAGCAAGTCTTACGGAGTATCCAGTGCTACCTAGGTACTAGGGACAAAGAAATCAAAAAGACATGGTTTCTGCCCCCAAATGAAGTGAACGAAAAAGGGAGGGATAATATCAAAATATGTGTGGTAGTTCCACAAACACACATGATTTAAATAGAAAAGTGAGTGGGGATGCTGAAATATGTGTGAAGGAGCACAGATAAAAGACCACATTACCAGGGTTAGGATTTCAAGGGCTGGCTCCCTGGAGGAAGCAGTAGGAACTAACTCATACAGCATCAGTAGGAATTAACTCATTGTATGAGAGAGAGGAGGTAGCCCAGGAGAAGAAATTACTGGTATAAAAGTAGCAGAGCATGAAAGAACAAGAGGCATTCTGAGAACTGCCAGAAGATTAACCAGAGGAAAACAAGTGTGTGCAGGTGGCCAGATGTGAGGCAGGAAAAATGGAGGTGGGGGCCTCAAAAGAGTTTAAAGGTGCATTCTAAGAGCAATATAGGGACTTTCCTGGTGGTCCAGTAGCTAAGACTCCGTGCTCCCAATGCAGGGGTTCCAAGTTCACTCCCTGGTCAGGGATCTAGATCCTCCATGCTGCAACTAAGACCCAGTGCAGCCAAATAAACAAGTAAGAGCAATATGGAGATGGATTGTTGTGAAATGAGGGGGGAAAGCAGAGAGATTTTTTGAAAGGTTATTGGAATAGCCTACCTGAGAAATGGTGAGAACATGAACTAAGGAACTGGCTGGATACTCCAGCCATTAAATGACATGCCAAGTGCAAAAGAGAAAAACGTCAGCTGTAGATGGATTCACTGTGTGGACTTTGAGGAACCTGCAGAGCAATCAGACGCAAGCTTCTGGCTAGAATATACATATGGGAAATTAGTGTGTTTAAAAGGATGAGTGAGGTTAAAATCATCCAATGTGAAGAAAAAGAGAAAGAGTGACCTCATGATAGAACTTTTAGGAGTGACATTTCATAGAGGGCAAAAGGTGATGAGCCTGAAAAATAGTAGCTCAGCCAAGAGGAAGAAATCCAAGAGACAGCAGCATCAAAGAAGCTTTAAAACTGTGGGTTAGGGACGGTCCTAAGATGGTGGAGGAATAGGATGGGGAGACTACTTTCTCCCTCACAAATTCATCAAAAGAACATTTCAACACTGAGTAAACTTCACAAGACAACTTCTGAATGCTGGCAGAGGACATCAGGCACCCAGAAAAGCAGATCATTGTCTTCAAAAACAGATAGGGGAAAATATAAAAGATGGAAAAAAAAGACAAAAGAGGTAGGGAGGGAGCTCCATCCCAGGAAGGGCATCTTAAAAAGAGAGGTTTCCAAACACCAGGAAACACTCTCACTGCCAAGTCTGTGGAGAGCCTTGGAAGCATAGAGGGCAACATAACAGGGAGGAAAAATAAAAAAATAATTAAAACCCACAGATTACAAGCCCAACAGTAACTACCCCAGGAGAGAAGCAGCGCAGATGCCTGCACCCACCACTAGCAAGCGGGAGCTGGGCAGGGAGGCGTGGGCTGCAGTGCTTTTTAAGAAACGGGCCGGAATGCCTCGAGAGTAACCAAAGCAAGCTAACTTGGGCTAGCAAACCAGATTGTGAGATAGCTACCACGTGAAAAACTCTAACATAAGACACCGCCAGGACCACACACAGAACAAAGGATGGAACAGAATTAGCTGCCTGCAGACCATCCCCCTCTGGTGACAGACAGCCAGAGCTGGAAGGGCTGGAAGGGGATAATCGCAGCCCCAGAGAAACATTAACTTCCAAACTGCAAGCAAGTTTGCTAACTACGACTTCTTGGGATTCTGGACAGTCACCATCGCCTAAGAAGAGGCACCAATTGTACACCCAGAAAACTGAGCAGCAGGGATGGGAAAGGCGATAAGTCGCAGTGACTGTGCTCGCCAAACACCCTAGCTGCTCGGACCTGGGAAGGGCACAAAACGCAGGCCCAACAGAGTATGCACCTCTGAGGACTACCTGAATGCCTGAGCCTGAGTGGCTTAGACCTGGGAGGTGCATGCAGCCCAAGGCCTGCCTCAGATGGCTCCCAGCCGAGCAACCTAGAGCCTGAATGGTGTGTGCCATAAGCGGGGACAGGACCAGCATGGCTGAGACACTACAAGCACATGCCAGTGTTATTTGTTTGCAGCGTCCCTCCCTTCCCACAGCAAGACTGAAAAAGTGAGCCTTAAAAAAAATAAAAGTATCCACCACTGTCCCCGTTGTGTCAGGTGTCGCAGTGACTGTGCTCGCCAAACACCCTAGCTGCTCGGACCTGGGAAGGGCACAAAACGCAGGCCCAACAGAGTATGCACCTCTGAGGACTACCTGAATGCCTGAGCCTGAGTGGCTTAGACCTGGGAGGTGCATGCAGCCCAAGGCCTGCCTCAGATGGCTCCCAGCCGAGCAACCTAGAGCCTGAATGGTGTGTGCCATAAGCGGGGACAGGACCAGCATGGCTGAGACACTACAAGCACATGCCAGTGTTATTTGTTTGCAGCGTCCCTCCCTTCCCACAGCAAGACTGAAAAAGTGAGCCTTAAAAAAAATAAAAGTATCCACCACTGTCCCCCTTGTGTCAGGTGGAAAACAGACACTGAAGAGACCAGCAAACAGAAGAAGCTAAAACAGAGGGAACCACCTTGGAAGTATAGATCTTAAAAAAATATAAGCCAGACCAAGGAACTATCCGAAAATGAACTGACCCCACACTGCCCACAACAACACCAGAGAAAGACCCAGATATACCTTTATTATTTTTATAATCTTTTTTTCTTTTTGCTTTGGTTTTTTCTTCTTTTTTTTATTTTAATATTTTTTTAATTTTTAAGTTCTTAAAGCAAACACTATATATATATATATATATATAGTTGTTGGTTTTTTTTTAAATAATTCTCACAACTTCTTTTTTTCTTTCTTCTTCTTTTCTTGTATTGTTGAAAATCCAACCTCTACTCTAGATTTTTAATTTTTGCTTTTTGGTATTTGGTATCAATTTTGTACCGTTAAAAACCCAATCTTCAGTACCCATTTTTACTTGAGAGCGACATTACTGGCTTGACCACTGTCTCCTCCCTTGGACTGTCCTTTTTCTCCACCAGGTTGCCTCTGTCTCCTCCCTTCCCCTTCTCTTCTCTACCCAACTCTGCGAATCTCTATGTGTTCCAGATGGTAGAGAACACTTAGGGAACTGTTTACTGGCTGGATCTGTCTCTCTTCTTTTCATTTCTCTCTTTTACCCTC
>SJYC01037582.1:0-32376 GCA_006408675.1 Madoqua kirkii
ATTGAACAGTCAGTACCAGTTTAGAACTGTGACTCAAGAATTTTATAGCCATCCAAGTAATTATTCATTTGTGACAGCAGCAAAAAGACTCCTCAAATAACACTAAAAAATGTATTACTGAAGTATACCCTTGTTAAATTTAAATAAGACAAGATTCCTAAGATCTTTGTTTAAATAAGAAATTTGCAGAATAATTTTATTTTACCTCAAGCATGTGAAATAAGAGGGAAATAATAACGATCTCCTTCAGAATTCAGAGTTCACAAATTTTATACCTTGTAGAAAAAGGTGATACCTACATCAAAATTATAACCAAGGCAACACATTATTAAGAATAACAACCAATCAAAATTACCGACCTTTTAGAGATTAAAGGCTATTATCAACAGTAGTTAGCAACAATCTCAGAAATCCAGGTATCTTATAAAATCCTTATCCAAAATTAATATAAGCAAGAATAGTTCCTGTTTTTCTTTGCATGTGCAAATAAAGAGGAAAGAAACATTTCCTTCTTATATGACAGTGTCTTCTCTTCTTCATGATTAGGAGGGCCTGTGTTTCAAGACAAAGTAATGGGATTCCTTTGGTTAAGACTGATGGAAAAAAAAAAAAAGCAAGCCTAGGAATCTCAAAACATATATTATGGAAAAGAAAAGACAAAACAGCATTATTAGCCCTGGAATGTGGAATGTATAATGCTTGGTATCTCACTCTGCCAAAGACATCAATAAGAGATTTACTCTGTCTGAAGAATGAGTCAATGTAGTATGGACTTCTGCATTACAATCCCAAAGTAAGGCTTCTCACTTAAGCAAATTACATAAGCTCTCCAAGACTCCATTTCCTCCTGTGCAAAATAATTATATAATTGAACCTATTCCATTAGATCCCAATAAGAATCAAAGAAGATAGTGCAGGCAAAATATTTAATCAGTGTCTGAAACACAATAATAACATATTACACATTTTAATATAATAAATATTATCTAATAAAGTTATTCTTATAGAGAAACATGTGTATATTAGTTATCTACTGCTTCTTTATAAATTACTGCCAAATCTCCATGGCTTAAAACAAGAAGTATGTATTATCTCACAGGAGTTTCTGAAGATCAGGAAGCCAGGAGCAGCTTAGCTGGGTTTTTCTGACTCCACATCATTTGTGGGGTTGCAGTCAATGTCAGCTGGAGATGCAGACATCTGAAGATTGTCAGTACAGGAGGATTTGCTTCTAGGAGGACTTACTCACACAGCTGTTGGCTGCAGGCCTTGGTTAGTCACTGGATAGTGGCACGAGCCCTCAGTTTCTCATCCACATGACCTCTGTTCAGGACGAGTCAATGAACTTCACCCAGAGTGAGCAATTCAATAGGAAGAAAGGAGTGACAGTGCCTTGCATGACCTAGTCTCTGAAGTCCAGCATCACCACTTCTGCTTTTCTCTATTCATTACCAGCACATCACTAAGTCAACTCAAACTCAAGGGAAGCTGAATTAGGCTTCACACTTCTTGAAGAGTATTAAACTTGTGTGGAAAATGTTCAAACCCACCACAATTTTATTTGGGTATCATGTGCATACATCTCTGAGAAATAGAAAGCTATAATACAAAATTTTCTTCATTGGAAGAAACCAACACAACACTGTAAAACAATTATCCTCCAATTTAAAATAATTTTTTAATTTCTTTATTACTGATGCAATTGACATAAAACAACTTATAAGTTTAAGACATACTACACATTTATTTGATATATTTATGTGTTGCAAATCAAAACAGCAATGATATAACATCTCACCTATCAGAATAACTCTCATCAAAAAGTCTATAAATAAATGTTTATGAGGATGTGGAGGAAAGGGAACCCTTGTACTGCTGATGGGAACATAAGTGGGTACAGCCACTATAGAAAACAGTATCAAGTTTTCTCAAAAAACTAAAAATATATTGCCATATGACTCAGCAATTCTACTTCTGGATATATATCTGAAGAAAATGAAAACACTAATTCAAAAAGACACTTGCACACTAATGTTCATAGAAGCACTATTTACAATATCAAAGATGTGGAAGCATGTCTAGTGCCCATTGACAGAGGAACAGATAAAAAAGATGTGGTACATACAGTGGAGTATTGCTCAGCCATAAAAATAAAAAGAATGAAATTCTGCCATTTGCAGCAACATGGATAGAACTAGAAAATATAATGCTTAGTGAAATAAATCAGAAAAAGACAAAAACTGTATAATATCATTTATATCTGGAATCTAAAAAATAATACAAATGAATGTATTTAGCAAAACAGGGACAGACTCACAGATATAGAAAACAAACTGGTAGTTAATAGAGAGGAGAAAGAAGAGGAAAGAGGCAAGTTGGGGGTTATGAGATTAAAATACAAACTACTATGTATAAAATAAATAAGCAACAAAGACACATGGCATAGCATAGGGAATTATAGCCATTGTTTTACAATAATTTTTAAAAGGGTATAATGTGTAAAAATACTGATTCAGTCTCCTGCACACCTGAAACTAATATAACATTATAAATCAACTATAATTCAATGTTTTAATAAATTAAAAATTAAAAATTTTTAAAGAAAAGGAGAAGATAAAAATAAAGATGAGAAAGAGGAAGATGAGAAGGTCTGTTAAATTTAGGGTGTTATGGGAGATCTGAGACATAAATAGAATAGATATAACTGCTAAGTCTGAGCTGCAGATAACAGCTAACAGACATCAAGCATTTGCTCAGGAGATACCAAAAGCTGTGTTACTTCATTTAATCCTCATAATATTTCTAGAAGTTAGTTATTATTTTCATCCTAATGGGAAAACTAGGACTCAAAGGAAATAAATAATTTACCTTTAAGGTAAATATTAATATATATCAGCCAGATAGTGACAGACCCAAAATTTGAACCCAAGACTCTGACTCCAAAGTCTCTACATTGCATCTCACTGATGACTTGGAACCATGCCAGGCCAAAATGGGAAGTCCATATCAGTGGCTCAGTAGTAAAGAATCCTCCTGCAATGCAGAAGACTTGCAGGTAGCGTGGGTTTGGTACCTGGATTGGGAAGATCCTCTAGATAAGGAAATGCCAATCTGCTCAAGTATTCTTGCCTGGGAAATCTCATGAACACGAGAGCCTGGCATCCTGCAGTCCATCGAGTCTCAGACAGCTGGACGTGATTAAGTGACTAAATAGCAAGGAAAAAAAAAATCTAGGTTTTTACCACTGTATGCAAGAAGCTATAGGACCAGTTTCAGATGGTGTTGCATTTTGATCATCCTAGTGCAGAACTGAAAAGAGTAATTTTCCCACTTATCCCAAAATAATATTGACATGAACTGAATTACTTATATCTCTAGACAATAAAAGAGAATAAGCTGACTTTTAAAAGGAAAAAAATCTATTTTAAAGCAGCTTTTCAGACAAGTACACATTGTCTTTATTCCAAGGACAAGAACCAGAACCTGCCTAATAATCTCTGCCTCATAATTTTGATACCTGATATGATCCTTGAAAGGAAAATTGTTACAAACCTAGACAGTGTATTGAAAAACAAAGACATCACTTTGCTGACAAAGGTCCATATAGTCAAAACTATGGTTTTTCCAGTAGTCATGTATGGATATGAGAGTTGGACCATAAAGAGGGCTGAGAGCTGAAGAATTGGTGCTTTTGAACTGTGGTGTTGGAGAAGACTCTTGAGAGGTCCTTGAACTGCAAGGAGATCAAACCAGTCTATCCTAAAGGAAATCAACCTTGAATATTCATTGGAAGGACCAATGTTGAAGCTGAAGCTCCAACACTTTGCCCACCTGATGTGAAGAGCTGATTCATTGGAAAAGATCCAATGCTAAGAAAGATTGATGGCAAAGGAGAAGCAGGTGGCAGAGGATGAGATGGTTAGACAGCATCACTGACTCAATGAACATGAATCTGAGTAAACTCTGGGAGATAATAGAGGACAGAAGAATCTTGTGTATAGAAGTCCTTGGGGTCACAGAAATACACTTGACTTAGTGACTGAACAACAACAAATACTTCTAAACATGCAAGTCATATTCCACAGTCCTGATAAGGCAAGGAATAGTGAATTACATTAATTGTATCACAATATTTTTCCTTTTGTAAAGTTAATTCATATTAATAATGGTTATTCTGATTAGCATTACCATTATTATTACCTTACAGCATTTGATTGCCACTTGAGAGTCAGAGAAATATTATGTGTGTGGCATTGTGTTATATAATCACCTAGTTACCCATGAGTACATGGCGGACTTACAAAAAAAACACACACAAAAAGATAGTATTCTTTACTCAATTATTATGCCATTACTGAATAATAATGTTAGTACACTATCTCTCTGGATGATCCCATTGTACTCCTGGGTTTTATATACCACCTCCATGAGGATAATTTCCAAATTCACATCTCTGAACTCTCTCTTGAGATCTAATTATTATATCTTATTGACTAGATGTCAAATATGATTCTCAAATTTAATAATTGCAAGATAGAACTATTGATCTGTTTTCCCCAGTCTTTCAGGGCTCTTCTACTTAGTTGCTCAAATCAGAAACTTAGGAGTCTTCTTTTCTTCCACTTATCAACTATATCTAGTTCATTAGCTAGTCACCTCTGAAATATATTGAGAGCTTATTTCCAGCTGCACTACTACCTTCCTAGTCCCAGAACCATCTCACCTACACTATTACAATAAAACTGTGTGACTTACTAATACCCATAACTCTCCTAAATTTAGTCTCATTAGAGCAAGTTGTTTAAAACTATCCAAAAGATTCTTAATGCATTTAAAATAAAATCAGTATTCCTTATCTTAGCCTGTTAGTTCTAGTTTGAACTGTTTCTGAATATCAGTTGGGGCTTAATCAAAGAGATCTGTTATAAGTGATACAGAATAAGATTTATCATGGAGGCTTGAAAATGAGCAATGTGAGAGCTAGTACAGGAGTCTAAGTAAGGATGCTGTTCCTATATCTGATGCTAGGCCTGAAAGGAAGGGTGAATGTGAAGTGAGGGAGGGCTGGAAGCTATGAGGATGAATGAGAACTTGTATCTGTCTCAATTTCAGTGATGTGAGTGACCTGAAGAAGCTGACACTCTTCATCATGGCTTTGCATGCATACCTGGTCCACAATTAGGAGGGACTGAAGGAGGCCCAGCAGCAGCTGGAATACCAGAAACTGCTGTTCCATGACACCACCATGAGCCAGCAGGTCAGACAATGCATCTGAGCTGTAGGAGGACATGATCCTACACATGGATTCCTGAACACAGAGGTGGCTGCTGCTTTACTTACACCTTTCTAACCTCATGTCAATGTCTTCCCTAAGCAAGGGACTGATCATCTTCACCAAGCACTTCCTGAATACCTCTCAGTGCCATCCTCTACAGTAGCTCTCCTCTCTTAGCAGAGTCATGCTAGTGGTAAAGGACCTGCCTGCCAATGGAGGAGACATAAGAGACATGGGTTTAATCCCTGGGTCAGGAAGATCCCCTGGAGGAGGGCATGGCAACCTATTCCAGTATTCTTGCCTGGAGAATCCCATGGACAGAGGTGCTTGGTGGGCTACAGTCCATAGGGTCACAAAGAATCAGACACAACTGAAGTGACTTAGCACAAACTTGTCCTATGTAAACTTACACTGTATTTGTATATTGTACAATATATACATATTATACAAGTTAAATACCTGAGGAGAGGTGAATTATGAATGATGAAAGTCACTCAGTCGAGTCCGACTCTTGTGACACCATGGACTATACAGTCCATGGAATTCTCCAGGCCAGAATACTGGGGTGGGTAGCCTTTCCCTTCTCCAGGGGATCTTCCCAACCCAGGAATTGAACCCAGGTCTCCTTACAGGTGGATTCTTTACCATCTGAGCCACAAGAAAGTCCAAGAATACTGGAGTGGGTAGCCTATCCCTTCTCCAGTGGATCTTTCCAACCCAGGAATCGAACTAGGGTCTTCCGTGTTGCAGGCAGATTCTTTACCAACTGAGCTATCAGGGAAACCCTGAAGAGAGGTGAGGAGAGCCTAATATTCTCTTGGAAAAGAATAGCTGCTTCTCTGAGTGAGGGGACACACAACATAATTTAGAGCTTAAAGGGCCCCAGCTTCATGAGAATTTCCCCATATATCTTTCTCTCAATTTTCAGGGTCCCATTCTTTCCCAATCAAAGTCCCAAATTGACACAAAAGACTTTAAGAGAGTGAGCATTCAATTTATCCTGTTATTCAGCCATATACAAGCTTAGACTTCGTGGGTATCTGTTTTCAAAAATCTTAGTTCTGCAGCTAAAGGAGATAAGTGGATTTTTTTGTAACAATAATAAAAGTTTTCTGGAAACTTGAAGTCCTAAACTCATTACTTTCTATTTCTATTCCCATACATATGTAAGCAACCTCTCAATCCCATTTCACTGCCTATTTACATTAAATATTTTATGGCAGCAAATACTTGAGCCCCTAAGGACTTGCCTTCTATGCACATTTGATCACAGGTAACTACAGGTAGTCATTTTGTTAACTGTTTTCCTCTTCATGCTGTGAACCACCATTGTTTCCTTCATCACTGAGGACAGGATTATTATGTCTCTATATCTAGTCAGATCAGAGAAATAATTCCTGAGAATCCAGAACTAATTCAGAGAACCAATTCAAAAAATTTTCCTTAGGGTCTTATTTTTCTGGAACCACTTCCTGTACCAAATTCCATGTGAGTTGGACTTTCATCCAAAGCTATTGCACGAGTTTGATATTAAGCAATTGTTAAATAATATGTGCAGATAACACCACACACATGGCAGAAAGTAAAGAAGAATTAAAAAGCCTCTTGATGAAAGTAAAAGAGGAGAGTGAAAAAGTTGGCTTAAAACTCAACATTCAGAAAATGAAGATCATAGCATTTGGTCCCATCACTTCATGGCAAATAGATGGGGAAACAGTGAAAAGTGTCAGACTTTATTTTGGGAGGCTGCAAAATCACTGCAGATGGTGACTGCAGCCATGAAATTAAAAGATGCTTACTCCTTGCAAGGAAAGTTATGACCAACCTAGAGAGCATATTAAAAAGCAGAGACACTACTTTGCCAACAAAGGCCCGTCTAGTCAAGGCTATGGTTTTTCCAGTGGTCATGTATGGATGTGAGAGTTGGACTGTGAAGAAAGCTGAGCACCAAAGAATTGACGCTTTTGAACTGTGGTGTTGGAGAAGACTCTTGAGAGTCCCTTGGACTGCAAGGAGATCCAACCAGTCCATTCTGAAGGAGATCAGCCCTGGGTGTTCTTTGAAAGGAATGATGCTAAAGCTGAAACTCCAGTACTTTGGCCTCCTCATGAGAAGAGTTGACTCATGGGAAAAGACTTTGATGCTGAGAGGGATTGGGGGCAGGAAGAAAAGGGGACGACAGAAGATGAGATGGCTGGATGGCATCACCATCTCGATGGACATGAGTTTGAGTGAAATCTGGGTGATGGTGATGGACAGGGAGGCCTGACATGCTGCGATTCACAGGGTTGCAAAGAGCTGGACACGACTGAGCAACTGAACTGAACTGAACTGAAACAATATATATAAGACTACTGCTTCCATATTTGGTACCTGGCTTGAAGTTAGCAAGGTAATCGGGGTGCGGGGGGGTGGAGAACAAGAAGAAGAGAGCAAGGACTAACAGGAACCTGAAAAAACAAGCTAGACACCATAAGTATGAACTTGGAGTCCCGTTCTGTCTCTCACTACCTCCAGGCCTCCAGCTTGGATGATGCGAGTGATCTGCAGGAGATGCTCGCACCCTGACCATACATACACATGGTCCAAGGTTCAGAGATGCTTCGGGAACAGTCTTGCCAGAGCTAGAGGCACTTTGCAAACATGCTAAATGCCCCATACTACCCAGGTGTGTCATTAGACCAGTCACAGGAACATGGGAAATGCAGTGGTGCCTTGGTGCACCAGCCCTCTGGACATAAACATGGATTGTTGTTGTTGCTCAGTCGCTAGTGAGTGAGTGAAGTCGTTCAGTCGTGTCCAACGCTTTGCACCCTCATGGACTGTAGCCTACCAGGCTCCTCCCTCCATGGAATTCTCCGGGCAAGAATACTGGAATGGGTTCCCATTTCCTTCTCCAGGGGATCTTCCCAACCCAGGGATCAAATCCAGGTCTCCCACATTCCAGGTGGATACTTTAACCTCTGAGCCACCAGGGAGCCCTGTTCAGTCACTAAGCTGTGTCCAACTCTTGCAACCCCATGGACTGTAGCCTGCCAGGCTCCTCTGTCCATGGACATCTCCAAGCAGGTACACTGGAATGGGTTGCCATTCCCTTCTCCAGGGGATCCTCCTAACCTACAGATTGAACCCAGGTCTCCTGCATTATAGGCAGATTCTGGCTGACCCACCAGGGAAGCCCCATAAATATGGATACCGCTTTTCAAAGATTGTTATAAAAGTGAAGTCTTTCAGTTGTGCCCAACTCTTTATGACTCCATGGTCAGTAGCCTGCACCAGACCTCTCCATCCATGGGATTCTCCAGGCAAGAGTATTGCCATTTCCTTCTCCAGGGGATCTTCCCAACCCAGGGATTGAACCTGGGTCTCCCGCATTCCAGGCAGATGCTTTAACCTCTGAGCCACCTCTAATCTAAAACTGTACAGGGAAGGGAATTCTGGCAAAAGTAGTTACAGCTTAGCTAAACTAACAAGTACTAAATCACCACACTGCTCCACCTCTGTGACATCACACTCTGCTACATATTTGCTCATAAAATATATAACAATTCATTTCTACCTCAGGGCCTTTATACTTGGTGCTTCTTCTGCCTGAAGTGCTCTTTCCTCAGATATCAGCACACCTAGCTTCTTGTCATTCACTGCTCCACTCACTTCTTCCACTATGAAGTATCTCTTGGTCCTGGTTGCTTTCTGTAGTGAACATTTTTAAGTACTTGGCCAGCATCAATACCTCCTTGTTTTCTTGCTTATAGCAGATGTATCTTTTCTAGTATCTACCTGCTCCCATGCAGCCCCTCTCTCCCAACTCTAGGAATGGGACTTGACTGGCTTACAGTAACCTGATTTTATTTCCATCTTCAGTCACCATTACAATAATGGGAAAGGGCCCTAAGTTAATGAATCTCAGCACCTTTTACTAGAATGCAGAAGCCCAGCTGCCTGTGAACAAGGACACATGGTACCTGACTCCAGCTAGTAGACCTCCTCCTCCCCTTAGGGTACCCATCTCTAAGATGAAGTCTCTTCTGTGGACTACAGAACAGAAGGGTGAGAAAACTGGGTCAGTGTTGACACTGCCTATCTCCTGGATCAACTAAGCCCCAAATCATCCATACCTCTAAACAGCTACCTGAACCAATAAATTCCCACATTGTTTAAATCACTTTGATTTGGGGGGTTTTGTTTTTTGTTTGAGTTTTTTCAACAGAGGTATAATTGACACATAACTCTTTAAAAAATTGTTGTAAATGATGCAACCATATCATACTGTACTGTTTTATTGGCTTCAAAGTAAGTGTTACTATCTGTAATTATCTTGTTTGTTTACTTTTTGTCTTTTTTTAATGTCTGCTTCCTCCTCTAGGATATAAGCCTAGTGCAAGTACAGGCAGACAGTTTTATTCCAAACTCTTAGAGCAATGTCCAAAAAACATAAGAACTCAAAAACACCTATAGGGGATGTACCTGGAGGTCCAGTGGTTAAGACTCTTCAGTTCTAATGCAGGGGACCCACGTTAGATTCCCTGGCCAGGAAACGAGATCCACATACTGCAACTAAGATCTGATGCAGTCAAATAAGTAAGTAAATGAATATTAAATAAAGTAATTACCTAAAAATTTTTTTAACCTATGGAATTAGTGAGTAAAATGGATCTAAATAGTCTTCTCTGTCTATAGAAGGTAAAATACAGGACTAGTATTAATGCTGCCATCTAACAATTCATTGTGTGTTTTAATTCAGTTGGGCCACCAATCCAAAATTCGCCTTTCTTTTGTTCTGCCTTGATTATTTTGTTTAGGGCAGAGCTCTAGATGGAATGGTTATGAGAATAACACAATTGCTAAATGACTAGCACATCTGACTCTGAAAAGCATCATGGGTGTTCAACTGAAAATTTATAGCTGATGATTGAGATTACTGAGTTTCAGTAAGCTACAGGAGTTGGTGGTAGAAAGGGAAGCCTGGCATGCTGCAGTCCATGGGATCACAAAGAGTCAGACACAACTGAGCAACTAAACTGACTAATTGAAATTACTATGTAATGCAACAGCTAGCTGCTTAATATTTCTCATTTCCCTAAGCAGGAGACACTGATTTTCCACTTAAACATACCAGAAACACAGCCACTGTTTTTCCTTTGAAGAGTCTTTAAAGAGCAATCTAAGAATTCACCAGTGGGCTATGAGGGTTATAGTTTTGAAAAGGAAAACAACAACAGAGCTAATCCATAGGAAGATAAAGAAATAAACCTGCTCACCCATGCTGAGGATTTATTTTCTAATTTTCCTTCTGCTTTTCCTCACTTGGTTTTTCACAGCTTAAAAAAGTGTGCAGCACAGAGAGTCATAGTTTCTGAAAGGCATAGTTTCTCATGCAATCTGTAATATGCAGGAAGATATGGCAACTAGAAGTGGAAAGTCCAGAAAACTGGCTTTATCCAGCTGGGTTTCTCTGCTACAGGACTCTGTGAAGGAAAGTGTTGCTAAGCTGGGTTTTTCTCTCATGTTTGTAGAGTTTTAAAGCACAAAAGAGGCCCTGATGGTTCACATGGTAAAGAATGTGCCTGCAATGCAGGAAACCTGGGTTCAATCCCTGGATCAGGAAGAACCCCTGGAGAAGGAAATGGCTACCCACGTCAGCATTCTTGCCTGGAGAATGCCATGGACAGAGAAGCCTGGTGGGCTACAGTCCATGGGGTCACAAAGAGTCAGACAAGACTGAGTTGTGACTAACACAAAGCACAAAGAGATTGTTATGGAACACCTAAAAAGTATGTAACATTTGGTAATCATTAGCAATCCTTATCCAGAGAAGGCAATGGCAACGCACTCCAGTACTCTTGCCTGGAAAATCCCATGGACAGAGAAGCCTGGTAGGCTGCAGTCCATGGGGTTGCTAAGAGTTGGACACGACTAAGCGACTTCACTTTCACTTTTCACTTTTATGCATTGGAGAAGGAAATGGCAACCCACTCCAGGGTTCTTGCCTGGAGAATCCCAGGGATGGGGGAGCTTGGTGGGCTGCCGTCTGTGGGGTCACCCAGAGTCGGACATGACTGAAGCGACTTAGCAGCAGCAGCAGCAGCAATCCTTATCAATTGGCTTCCCAGGTGGCTCAGTGATAAAGAATCCACCTGTCAAAGCAGGAGATGTTAATGCAAAAGATGTGGGTGTGATCCCTAGGTCGGGAAGATCCCCGAGAGGAAGAAATAGCAACCCATTCCAGTATTCTTACTTGAAAAATTCCATAGACGGGAGAGCCTGATGGGCCACAGTCCATGGGGTCACAAAAGAGTCATGCACCTGGGTGACTGCATATACACACACACACAGACACACACAACAGCAATGCTAATCACACTTAACTGAAGGTTCAGCTAGTCCAAGAAGAATGCAGATTTCAGGTTGTTACATTTCAACAAATTTCCTCTTGAAACCATCTCTTTAAGAAAATAAGATTCTGTTCCCCAAATCTGAGATATAACAATGTATTTGGAGTTTCATTGCAACTACCAAGCCCCTGATTTCAGACAAGGCTACGTTAAAGCATTCCACATCCATGCATTTCACACTATTTCCAAAGATTTCTAAGAATGGTCTGGTTTTAATGTCCTATTTTCCTCCCTAATCAAAAAACTTCTTAAATCACTTATAATTCTGTCTAGGAGGGTAGTTTTTAGAAATTAGATGAGGTGCAAAGAAAGAGACTTACTCATTGCCTGTGCCTGGATGACCCTTTTAAAAGAAAAACACCATTGTCTTTCTCGTGCATTTGGCCAGTTCTTCTCCTTTCATACTTGTGAACTTCTTGGTGACTCAGATGGTAAAGAATCTGCCTGCAATGTGAAAGAGCCCGGTTTAATTCCTGAGTCAGGAAGATCCACTGGAGAAGGAAATGGCTACCCACTCCAGTCAATATTCTTGCCTGGAGAATCCCATGGACAGGGAAGCCTGGGGGGCTGTGGTCCATGGGGGTCTCAAAAAGTTGAACATGACTGAACAACCAGTACTTTTTGCTTATAGAGAAGATGAGCTACCATTTGTGTTTTAAAATATTTTCCTAAGTAACTGTTATGGAATGAAACTTTGTGTCCTCCCCCCCCCAAATTTATATGCCCAGTATGGTCATATTTGGAGATGAAGCTCCTAGTGAAGTAATTAGGATTAAATGAGGCCTTAAGACTGGGGTCTGATCAGATAAGATCAGTGTCCTAGTGAAAAGAGACACCAGAAGTTTGCTGACTCTCTTTTCAGCAGTGTGAGGACCCATCAGAAGACTGCTGTCTGCAAGCCAAGAAGAGAGTCCTCTCAAAAATCAGTCCTACCAGATCTTGATCAGGGACTGCAAGCCTCCAGAACTGTGAAAAACTTAGTTTCAATCTAAGCCACCCAACCTGTGGGTTTTTAATAGTAGCTCAAGTTAATAAATACAGTAACCATTATCAGTTTCATTTTACTATTAGGAATTGAAGCTCCACAACTGAGTTAATATATTTGAAAGCATCTTGAATAAAGAACCAATATAAAAACGGAAAGTGACTTAACATTACTTGAAAAGTATGAATTTGTTCGTTTTTCCTTTTCTTTATTAAAGCACCGTATTTTAAGATACAGACCTTTTGAAATGTTTTCATTAATAAGTAGTGGTTGCAATTTCTTTCAGGTGAGTTTTGGTTCCTCTTCCTGTGTGATTTGTACTTTCATCTTGGCTCCACAGAAAATCATTTGTGTAATCTAAAATTATCCTTCCAATACAAACAATAGTATTCAGATCTAGTGCTGTCTCAGCTGAAGGACTTGAGATTGCCTGAATGAAGTCATATAATGAGGGCTTTAAAGCTCAGAACACACACTTCACCAGCTTTAGACACATTGAAGACATACTAAAGAGACTTAACAAGAGTTACATTATTCAACAGTGCTCTGAAAACAGCCCATGCTTTTCTGTCTGAGAGATATTTTCAGAATTCAAAGTATCAGGTTCTTTGTATGAATTATGGTGAGGAATAAATCAGATGTGTGTGAGATAAAGTAGGAATTACTCAGCAGTGAAGTTATTGACATTATGGAGATACTAGTAATAGATGCAAAAATAGGCTTCACCATCAATGGTAGTGGTACATTACTACTCCACCATTATTCATGATAATAATGGCTAACATTTATCAAGAATTTACCATGGACTGCACACTTTGTTAAGGGCATTCCAAATTTTAATGCATTTAATCCTCATCACAACTCTTTTGCAAATAGTATTACCCCAATTTTAGAGACAAAGCACTAACACAGAGAAAGATTAAACAACTCCCTAAGTGTCATTGTGTTAGAAAATACTTTAAAGTAATATACCATAAGAAATTAGACTTCATCATAGGAGGAGGTCAGGGAATTACTGTCCTGAAATTACATATAGCAGTTTTCACTGGTGCTTGTGTCACATCACCTCTACATGGGCTTAGACTCAACTACTGCCAGCATCCTGCTTCAAGCCTGAGACTCACCTTTCCACATTCTGCCCATGGACCCTCTCCTAGGAGGCCAGAGGTCACTTGGCTCTCTTTCCAGGTAAGCTGAGAACGAAAGACATTCAAGAGGCAACCCTCAACCAGTGGGGGACAGAAGTAGTGGATAAATGCCCTGGCCTCCATCTTTCAGAGGAGCAAATCTCCTTCCCCACCTCACTCTGCCAACTACCCCTCCCCTTATCTGTTTGCTTAATCACCTTCCACATAAACCACCTCTCCCTCAAGTCCTTTTATTAGGCTTTGCCTTGGGGAAAGCCAACTATAATGCATTTGATCCTTCTAACTGAATAACTGATGTAAGAAGCACAGGTTTAACCTCATCACATTTATTAATGAGCATGTTACACAGTTCTGATTGTTTTTAAAATTTGTTTTAAAAATCTTAGGAACTAGCAGATTTGGGGACAGAGATTGCAGGGCTTGAGAAAACTATTTTTAACACGTGCTGAAATGCTTCATACTGAAGAGAAAATCCTTTCATTCAACAAGACACTGATTAGATCTTTAGGTAACTGTTCCTATAGCAACACTCAACTCTGCAATATTCTATTATTTTTCAAGCCCGTCGCTTCAACCAGAGACTAGAGTTCATCATATATAGCCATCCTTTCCCACTCTGCCATTAAATGAAATGCTTTCTATTTGTCAGCTTATGTCTACAATTTTCCTTTATTTCTTTCACCTTATTTCAATAGTGAATTTAGTTAATTGAAAACATTTCACTAAAGTGGCTCTGCATATTAGTATTGGATGTTTAATTATACAAGAGTAATAGGAAATTCCCTGGCAGTTCAGTTGTTAGGACTTTGTGCTTCAGCTACAGGGCGCATGAGTTGATCTCTGGCCAAGGAATTAAGATCCCACAGCTAAAAAATAATAACAATTACAGAATTTCTTATTAACCAAATATTCAAGACTTTCCACAGATGTACTCCAAACCTACTCTTTGCTAGCAGTTGCTCTTCTTGGAGGCAGGAGACATGAGCTTTAATATAGGTGAGGGTGCTGTCAGCAGCCATATTTTCATTTTCCATTTGGAGCATAGCAGCAGAGGAAGTCAACCAGCAATGAGGAGGCAGTTGGGCAGAGGGGAGCAGAGAGAGAAGGCTCTTAGGGTGTTCAATTTTGGGTTCCAGTTCTATCCTAAGACTTGAGTGCAGCTCTGCTCTTGTGATCTATGAAATATTTTGTGTCCTTTCTTACTTGTGTCCTTTTTTACTTAAGGTATTTGAAAGAGTTCATTGCTTCAACTAAAAGAATCTTAACCTAACACAGAGCCTCTAGGCAGTCATTAAATCTGCAGCAAAGAAAAGAATTTCCAGTGAAATTGGCCTTGGTAAATCCTGTATCTGATATGAGATAGTATCCCATTTCACAAAAACCAAGTGCTGGAGCCCATCTTTGAAGACATGGAGCTTGCAGACACCCAGAGCTCTTTAGTTTGTCATGAAATGTGATATCTTTATAAGCATTTTATTTAAAGGAAGGAGAATTAGGAGTGAAGTGAGGAATTTAGGTGAGGGTATCACAGAAAAAGGGAGGAAATACTGTCCCAACTTCTTTCCTTCCACCTTATGCTTCACTCAAGATTCCAAGATATACTTCTTAAATACAATTGTTCTACAATCAGCTCTTCAGACTGCCCTTACACCACTTCTTGGGAAATCAGTCATTTGGTGATTTTCAGAGAAACATTCATTAAACAAATGAAAACCCAGAGGTTTCTTCTCAATCTCCTCTGCTATGAATTTTGAAAACAAACATACATCATGAAGATACAATCATATTACCCTGTTTACAGCACAAATACAGCTGAATGTAGGGCAATTCACAAAAGGCATTTGGAACTCCATATCTTCCACTCTCTAACAATGTCATTTTATGCAAAGAATTTAAATTCTACAGAACAGACTTCCTCATATTTAAAATGAAAAAGTTGGATTAGATGATTTTTAAGGCATCTCCCAGCAACAAAAATCACATTCTACCTAAATCCATTGGCCAAACACCAATCTCAGACATGATGATGTTGGAGGAGCCAATATAACAGAGAACTGACTTGTGGAGTGGGCTTCATCCTGAGAACCACACGACACTGATTGCAACACCCTAAGTGACCATCCAGCCTGCTTTGCAGCTACTTCCGTCTACAGCTAAGACCAAGCTTTAGCAACTTTGCCTGCACCTGAAAGTAGAGCATTGATAAGTGTGAACTACCTAGGTTTAAGAGCCTCCCTCGTGGCCCAGATATAAAGAATGTGCCTGCATTGCAGGAGACCCAGGTTCAATCCCTGGATTGGGAAGATCCCCTGGAAAAGGCAATAGGCCCCCATTCCACTTTTCTTGCCTGGAGAATCCCATGGACAGAGGACCCTGGCAGACTACAGTCCTGGTCATGGAGCAAAGGGCATTTTGTTTGGAGAGAATCAGAAGAAGGGATCTATCTGCCTGAAATAACAACCATAACCACAGCATTCCTCAGAAGAAGCTTTAGTCTATAAACAGCTTTTCCAAACTCTGTCTCATTTGAGCCTCACTGGGTGATTATTTTCATTTTACAATGGACATACTTGAGAACTGGAAATTAAATTCATTTCCCATGATCTTACTGTTAATTCGTGCTTCTCACTTTAGCTAAACTATTCTTTCCTCTATCATCTTCCCTCATGCTATCTCACTAAATCTCTAACCCAAACTCATCTGTGCATCTGCTTTCCTTCCACAGGGCAAAAGAAGAGGAATATAGTTTCTTTATTTCCTAAGTCACTTTCCTGGATGCTTTGTTTAACATGTAAATCATACCCTTTAAAAATGATATGAGTAGGGAAATATATATATATATATATATATATACACATATATATATTTAAGTCACCTTTTTTCATAGTCGTGGATTTGATCGCTGTTGGCTCAGATGATAAAGAATCTGCTTGCAATGCAGGAGACCCAGGTTCTATCCCTAGATCAGGAAAATGTTCTGGAGAAGGGAATGGCTACCCACTCCAGTGTTCTTGCCTGGAAAAGCCATGGACAGAGGAGTCTGGTGAGCTACAGTCCATGGGATCACAAAGAGTAGGACACGACTAAACATCTAACACCTCACTTCACTTTCTCATATTTAAACAAATATGAAATGAGGATGTGTTTTGGAATTGCTACTGACCAGCCACAGTTCTTGCACAATCTTGTTTACAGAAAGGTTATCAGTGGCTTAAGAAGGCATCCTTTTTAGAAATGTTGGTTCACTAGTGCTGTGGCACAGAGGAAAATAATACTTGCAAGTCTTACTTAGACACTGACAACCCAGTCAAAACACAACTCAGAATCTAACTTTTAATGTGAAGAAATTTTGAGAATATCTTAATTTGTTTTCCTTATGTTTTTCTTTTATGAATACACAGTGAGTGATTGCAAGAATTGTTGTTATTGTCATTTAGTCACTAAGTTGTGTCTGATTATTTGCGACCTCATGAACTGTGGGCCCTCCAGACTCCTCTGTCCGTGGGATTTCATAGGTAAGAATACTGGAGTGTGCTGCCATTTCCTTCTCCAGGGTATCTTCCTGGCCCAGAGATGGAACCTAAGTCTCCTACATTAGCTGCTGCTGCTGCTGTTAAGTCTCTTCAGTCATGTCCGACTCTGTGCAACCCCATAGACAGCAGCTCACCAGGCTCCCCTGTCCCTGGGATTCTCCAGGCAAGAACACTGGAGAGGGTTGCCATATCCTTCTCCAATGCATGAAAATGGAAAGTAAAAGTGAAGTCACTCAGGCGTGACCAACTCTTTGAGACTCCATGGACTGTAGCCTACCAGTCTCCACCGTCCGTGGGATTCTCCAGGCAAGAGTACTGGAGTGGGTTGCCATTTCATTCTACATCTACACTAACAAGTGGATTCTTTACCGCTGAGCCACCAGTGCCCAGCCACCACGGAAGCCTGGATTGCATGAATTGCATGAAAAATCCATGCAAGATATGCCAAAAATACCCTTTCAATTAGCATAAGATAAAAATTCTAAGTAATAAAACATCTTACTGTGGTTTAATTGGCAACATTATTTTCTTAATAGCATGTAAAAGAAGGGTGCATCTTAAAATTAACATGTCTTAAATTTGATAAATAACTTAGTAACTAATTTAGCTTAGACTCACACTTGAAATATAAGGGCCTCCAATCACCTCTTCTCAAGGTTATCCTTTAGAACTTTGTGGGAAGAGGTGAGAGTACAGAGCAGATCCATTCCCAGGCACCTGGAGGTTATAGTCGCCTCTCACAAGAAAGAAAGAGCTGCCCCATGACTCTCCAGGCTCATCTTTGAATGTAGTGTGTTCCAGTTATTAAGAGTTTTCCCATTTCTTCAATCAAATGAATCACTATCCTTTAAAGGTGGGGCAACTCAGGGTATAAGTAGAATGAGGATGATACTTTCCCAAAATATTTCAAAAAGATAAGAATATTAAAAATAACCCTTTTGAGAGTCCCTTGGTAGTATGGGATTTGGTATTTTCACTGCAGTGGCCCAGGTTCAATCCCTGGTCAAGTAACTGAGATTTCACAAGCTGCTCCGCACAGTCAAATTTTTTAAAAAATTTCTACCTTGTTTATCACATTTATGCTTGTGCTTTTAGCTCAGCTGAGTCCAACTCTGCAACCCTATGGACTGCAGCCCACCTGGCTACTCTGTCCATGGGGATTCTCCAGGTAAGAATACTGGAGTAGGTTGCCATGCCCTCCTCCAGGGGATCTTCCCAACCCAGGGATCGAAGCTAGGTCTCCCACATTGCAGGCAGATTCTTTACCATCTGAGCCACAAGGGAAGCCCATCTATTAGATTCATGTGGGATATTTGTAGAGTATGTGGCACATAATAGGCTTAATTCAAAAAGATGCATGTACACCAATGTTTATTGCATCACTATTTACAATTGCCAGGACATGGAAGCAAGCTAGATGTCCATTGACAGATGAGTGGATAGAATAGTTGTGGTACTTATATACAATGGAATATTACTCAGCCATAAAAAGGAGAAGAATTGGGTAATTTGTAGTAATGTGGACAGACCTAGAATCTGTCATACAGAGTGAAGTAAGTTAGAAAGAGAAAGACAAATCTAGTATATATATGGCAGAGAAGGCAATGGCAACCCACTCCAGTACTCTTGCCTGGAAAATCCCATGGATGGAGGAGACTGGTAGGCTGCAGTCCATGGGGTTGCAAAGAGTTGGACACGACTGAGCTGACTTCACTTTCACTTTTCACTTTTATGCATTGGAGAAGGAAATGGCAACCCACTCCAGTGTTCTTGCCTGGAGAATCCCAGGGACAGGGGAGCCTGGTGGGCTGCTGTCTATGGGGTTGCACAGAGTCGGACACAACTGAAGCGACTTAGCAGCAGCAGCAGTATATATATGGAAACCTTATCTGGAAATTCACATATATGGAATCTAGGGGGCTTCCCAGGTGGCACTAGTGGTAAGAAACCTGCCTGCCAATGCAAGAGACATAAGATACGCAGATTCAATCCCTGGATCAGGAAGATCCCCTGGAGGCGGGCATGGCAACCCACTCCAGTATTCTTGCCTAGAAAATCCCATGAACAGAAGAGACTGGTTGGCTATAGTCCGTGGGGTCACACAGAGTCAGATACAACTGAAGCAACTTGGCACACACACGCATATATGGAACCTAGAAAACCAGTATTGATGACTCTATTTGCAGGGCAGGACTAGAGATGCAGACATAAAGGACAGGTGTATGGACACGGATGGGGAAAGTGTAACGAATTGAGAGGGTAGCACTGACATGTATACACCACCAGGTTCAATGCATGATACTGGATGCTTGGGGCTGGTGCACTGGGATGACCCAGAGGGATGGTACGGGAGGGAGTAGGGAGGGGGGTTCAGGATAGGGAACACGTGTATACCTGTGGCAGATGCATGTTGATGTATGGCAAAACCAATACAATATTGTAAAGTAATTAACCTCCAATTAAAATAAATAAATTTTTGTTTTAAAAAAAACAGATTACCAATGGGAAGCACAGGGAGCTCAACTTGATGCTCTGTAATGACCTAGAAGGGTGGAATGGGAATGGGGCTGGGAGAGAGGCTCAAGAGGGAGGGGATATATGTATGATTATGGCTGATTTGCATTGATGCATGGCAGAAACCAATACAACATTGTACAGCAATTATCCTCCAATAAAAAAGGAAGAGTAAATATATATTTTATATCAATATATTAAATACATTTTATATTTGATATAAAATAAGATTTATATATTTATATATATTTATAAACATTTATATTTGTGTATTTGTATTTAATATAAGTACATTTTATATTAAACATATTTATAAAAACATTAATATATAATATAATAAATATATTTCAATATAAATATATTCATATTAAATATATTTTAATATATTATATATATAAGCATAAATCACTAAGAAGCTGTCTGGAATCTTTATGTGCATAGGCAGAGCTTGTAACAGACGGAGTGTTACTACCAGGTACCCTGATGGAGTTCTGGAGCTAGCCTGGGAGAGTACTGAGGGTCCCACTGCTGGCTATGCAGAATTGGATTTACTTAGTTAGTTTTTAGTTCCCTGCTTCACCCACATTCTTCTCCACGCATGCTGTTCCCAAGGCAGTAGCCTCTTTGGATCCATTTCTCCAGAGACAATCAGTTTCCTGTGGAGCCAGCAGATGAGTAGAGCCAGTCTGTGCTTAGGATGGAAAGCTGGGATCTAACAGCTCCATCTTCAGCCTTCCAGCTGCCCCTCTCCTTGCACAGTATCTCTACTCTGGATCTCTTCTGGAGTGATGTTAGGTACACCATCTTGCTTCTCATGCACCTCTCCCTCAGTTAACTCACTCACCAGCCCTTCATCTTCATTTCCTTCATGTACACTAACCTCTCTCAATTTTACTGAAATGACTATGTCTCTCCTTGTATTGGGATTGGGGGGAGTTGAGGAAAAAAAGAAACTAGAAACATTTTCACTCTAGCAATGCAATGCCCTAAGTCCCTAATGGCCTTGCTCTTTGCTGCTAGACATGAACCTGGTGTCTGCAGGAATCACCTTGTTATAAAACAGGAATTAACAACATTGTAAATGTTAATAATGGAATCACTTTGCTGTAAAACAGAAATTAAAAACATTGTCAATTATATATCAATAAAATAAATAAATTAGAAACATTAAAATTAAAATTTTAATTTAAAAAATAAAAATTCTGCCTTGTTTATGAGATTTATGTGGGATGTTTGTAGAGTATGAGGCTTAATAAATGGTCATTATTGTTGTCAGCACTGTTTACTAATTCAAATATGCATCTCGTATTTATTATGCATACTTCCTAGGTACTTGGAAGAGATGACTGAAAGAAATACAAGACTCTTTTCATGGGGTTTACATTCAGGCAGAGGAGAGAGAAACAATAAACAACAAATGAGTAAGTTAAGTAGCAAGTCAGAAAGTGATAAGAAGTGAAGGGGAAAAAAATGCAGAAAAAAAGAAAATCCTTTCATGTTACGCTCTTAAGCAAAAATTTTGAGAGAGAACAAAAAAAAACACACCACTACAAAAATCACACTCAAAGTTCACAAGTGAGGAACACTGATAAAATTCATCAGAACCTAAGACACATAAATAAAATATGAAGCACTGTATCAGCAGTTGGGGCTTCCCAGGTGGCTCAGTGTTAAAGAACCCACCTCCCAATGCAGAAGACACATATTGAATCCCTGGGTCAAGAATACCCCCTGGAGGAGGAAATGGCAACCCCCTCCAGTATTCTTGCCTGGAAAATTCCACGGACAGAGGAACCTGGCAGGCTACAGTCTATGGGATCACAAAAAGAGTCTGAAACAACTTAGCAACTAAACAACCACAACAACAATCAGAAGTTGATAGCCAAAATGTTTCACTTCAGTTCAGTTCAGTCGCTCAGTCGTGTCCGACTTTTTGCGACCCCATGAATCACACACAGCACGCCAGGGCCCCTGTCCATCACCAACTCCCAGAGTTCACTCAAATTCATGTCCATGAGTCGGTGAAACCATAGTCTTAGTAGTTAACCTAATCCCTAAATTTAACTCCCCATGGATCGTAGCCCATGGAACTTTCCAGGCAAGAGTACTAGCAAAGTAATGCTTAAAATTCTCCAAGCAAGATTTCAACAGTACATGAACCATGAGATTCCAGATGTTCAAGCTGGATTTAGAAAAGGCTGAGGAACCACAGATCAAATTGCAAACATCTGTTCGATCATAGAAAAAGCAAGGAAATTCCAGAACATCTACTTCTGCTTTATTGACAATGCCAAAGCCTTTGACTGTGTGGATCACAATAAACTGGAAAATTCTTAAAGAGATGGGAATACCAGACCACCTGTCCTGCCTCCTGAGAAATCTGTATGCAGGTCAAGAAACAAGAGTTAGAACTGGACATGGAACAGACTGGTTCCAAATAGGAAAAGGAGTACGTCAAAGCTGTATATTGTCACCCTGCTTATTTAGCTGATATGCAGAGTACATCACAAAAAACACTGGGCTGGATGAAGTACAAGCTGGAATCAAGATTGCTGGGAGCAATATTAATAACCTCAGATATGCAGATAACATCACCTTATGGCAGAAAGCAAAGAAAAACTTTCTAAAGAGCCTCTTGATGAAAGTGAAAGAGGACAGTGAAAAAGATGGCTTAAAACTCAGTATTCAGAAAACTAAGATCATGGCATCTGATCCCATCACTTTCAATAGATGGAGAAACCATGGAAACAGTGACAGACATATTTTCTTGGGCTCCAATATCACTGCAGATGGTGACTGCAGCCATGAAATTAAAAAACACTTGCTCCTTGGAAGAAAAGCTATGACAAATCTAGACAGCATATTAAAAAGCAGAAACATTACTGACAAAGGTTCATCTAGTCAAAGCTATGGTTTTTCCACTTGTCATGTATGATTATGAGAGCTGGACCATAAAGAAAGTTGAGTGCTGAAGAATTGATGTTTTTGAACTGTGGTGTTGGAGAAGACTTTTGAGAGTCCTTTGGACTACAAGGAAATCAAAGCAGTCAATCCTAAAGGAAATCAGCCCTGAATATTCATTGGAAGGACTGATGCTGAAGCTGAAACTCCAGTATACGTGGCCACCTGATGTGAAGAGACAACTCATTAGAAAAGACCCTGATGCTGGGAAAGATTGGAGGAAGGAGGAGAAGGGGATGACAGAGGACAAGATGGTTGGATGGCATCCCTGATTCAATAGACATGTGTTTGAGCAAGCCCTGAGAAATGGCAAAGAACAGGGAAGCCTGGCATGCTTCAATTCATGGGGTTGCAAAGAGTCGAACAGGAATGAGTGACTGAACAACAAATAGTTTTTGTCCTTCCTGTCTCTCTGAAAGGCCCTTCTCCATATAGATAAATTATTTTCAACTTTCAGGATCTCTTTTCTATGAACAGTACTTATCCGTCTTCTACAAAATTTTTTCAACTCCATAAGCAAACAAGTTACCCCCTTGTCTATGCTCCAACTCCTCTATATTTCTATCTCTATTACCTATTATATGGTTTGAAACAGTTTGTTTACAAAATTGTCTACTTTGCCTTCTCTATTTCTTCAGAGTCTGGCCTATAGTAGCATCTCAATAAATAAAAGATCAAACTTGGGCTTGAAAATTGATTTTTGCAAGTGTATCTTCTTGATTTCCATCTTTCATAAGACTACCAAAAAAGTCTGAGACTATGGAACTACTGAAGGAAAACTATTTGAGAATATTAAATGAAAATCATGAAATCTTCTCTAAATCTTAGAATTTTTAACTATAACTTTGAAGAATAGAATGATGGAATTTGGCCACTTGGGGAAAAAATAATTTTATTGATACTATACATGCATTTTTAATTAGTGAAAATGTTTAGCTCTTTCAAAAGTCTGAGTCAGTTAAAATGCAGGTAAAGAAGCTATTTGAAACATGAGAATGCTACATTTAAAGTTATTTTGTGTCAGTCCTTTCTTTGAGAAAAAATTTTAATATATTTGAGAGTAAATATTAAAAATCACCTGAAATTTCCAAGAAAATATGCTTCAGTTTTAACCTTTGTTTTTTAAAATAAGTCAGATTCTTCAGAAAAGTGTATTTCCCCAGAGTAGCCTTAAAACTTCAATGTAGCCACTTGATTGTCAATTCTAATTTTAAAGCCAACACCATCTGCTGAATAGTTGGAAAGAGGACTGTTGAAGAAATAACTTCACTGATTCTTCATAAAGAGTGACATTGTCATCATGCACCTGCCACCCTGGAGAAGCTCAACTCGGTTGCTGGAATAGAGATCATGCTGTGTAAGCGTGCAAATGGGGTTAGACAGCTCAACAGCAAAGCTCAAAACAACTGAAGAGAAATCAATCAAGTTACAAGTACTGCTCTTTTCTCATGGGCCAAAGAAAAATAACATTATAAAAGAAATGAGGACAATTCAGGGCTGAAGACATCACTGTAGTCATAGAGCACTGTTGGTATATCAGTCAATACACTCAAATTAAAAACAAAAAGACCTAACACCAAAAAAGAACATAGAAAATAAGCCAAGATACTATATAGTTTATACTGATCAATATTGTATTAAAATAAAAATAGTTAAGGGCAAGGGAAAACAAGAAGGTGTGGGATGGAGAGAGAAGTTTGCTCTTCAATTGTTATGAAGCTAGTATTTAACTTTTAACAATAAGAAGTTGAGATATGCAGGCACATAAATATTGGCCCCAGTGGCATGAAGCTAAATTCAGAGTCCTAATCAATAATTTAGTATAGATACTGTGTGGCAGTTTGTGTTTTCAAAAAAGGCCACAGCAATATTTCTAGTCCTACCTGCTCTCCAAGAACATTGCACTCTCTTTGGATCTGGGCAGACTTTGTTCTTGCATCAGTGAATGCTGTGCAATGAGAGTGCTGCAGCATGACTTCTGGAGTCTAGCTAACATAGTTGATGAAGCCCAAACTAGTCCACACAGAGAGTCGATACAGGGAGCAGCTAACATCTTGGGACTTCAACATTAGGTAAGAAAATGTAGGAATCAAGCAATGTCATAGTAGTTATCTACTGCATCAGAACAAACTATGCCAGCTTAAACCTATAATGTTTATTATTTCATGCAGCTTCTAAGGTTTAGCAATCCAGGGGAGGTTTAGCTGAGTGACTCTAGTTCAAGGTCTCATGAAGTTGCAGTCAAGATATCAGCTGAGGTTCAATCATCTGAAGGCTTAACTAGGGCAAAAAAATCTGCTTCCAATGTGGCTCATTCCCATTCCTGGTAAGTTAATGCTAGATATTAGTAGGAACTTCAGTTCCTTACCTGGCTGTCCCTTGAGTATCCTCCCAATGTGACAATTGACTTCTCTGAGCAAATGATTCCAGATAGGCAAGACGGAAGCTATGATGTATTTTATGACCTAACCTAATAATGTACATTTCATTTTCACACTATCTACTTTCTTACGCAGATCAGCCTAATTTAGTGTGGGAGGGGAATTCACAAAGGCATAAATATCAAGACTCAAAAATCATCAAGAGCCATTTTCAGTTCAGTTCAGTTCAGTCGCTCAGTCATGTCCGACTCTTTGCGACCCCATGAATCACAGCACGCCAGGCCTCCCTGTCCATCACCAACTCCCGGAGTTCATTCAGATTCACGTCCATCGAGTCAGTGATGCCATCCAGCCATCTCATCCTCAGTCATACCCTTCTCTTCCTGCCCTTAATCCCTCCCAGCACCAGAGTCTTTTCCAGTGAGTCAACTATTCTTATGAGGTGGCCAAAGTACTGGAGTTACAGCTTTAGCATCATTCCTTCCAAAGAAATCCCAGGGTTGATTACTCTCCTTCAGAATGGACTGATTGGATCTCCTTGCAGTCCAAGGGACTCTCAAGAGTCTTCTCCAACATCACAGTTCAAAAGCATCAATTCTTCGGCGCTCAGCTTTCTTCACGGTCCAACTTTCACATCCATACATGACTACTGGAAAAACCATAGCCTTGACTAGACTGACCTTAGTTGGCAAAGTAATGTCTCTGCTTTTGAATATGCTATCTAGGTTGGTCATAACTTTTCTTCCAATGAGTAAGTGTCTTCTAATGTCATGGCTGCAGTCACCATCTGCAGTGATTTTGCAGCCCAAAAAAATAAAGTCTGACACTATTTCCACTGTTTCCTCATCTAAACTGATGGAACCAGATGCATGATTTTCATTTTCTGAATGTTGAGCTTTAAGCCAACTTTTTCACTCTCCTCTTTCACTTTCATCAAGAGGCTTTTTAGTTCCTCTTCACTTTCTGCCATAAGGGTGGTGTCATCTGCATATCTGAGGTGGTTGATATTTCTCCTGGCAATCTTGATTCCAGCTTGTGCTTCTTCCAGCCCAGTGTTTCTCATGATGTACTCTGCATAGAAGTTAAATAAGCAGGGTGACAATATACAGCCTCGACGTACTCCTTTTCCTACTTGGAACCAGTCTGTTGTTCCATGTCCAGTTCTAACTGTTACTTCCTGACATTTTAGAGGCTGCCAATTATGACAGAGGTTTAACATTCAAATAATAAGAATGCCTACAAAGAGAAGTGATGGAACAAATCATCAAAGAAATATTATAAGATAAATTGCCAAAAATTTAAAACTGTGAATGTCCAAATTGAAATGATTCACCTCCACCCAACACAACAGATGAAAATAGAACCACATCAGTAAAACCCATCATGAAATGTCAGGATACTAAAGATATAAGCAAGCCTCCAGGTAAGGGATTGGAAGAAGGAAGCCTACCTACAGAGGATCAGGAACCAACAGCTTCATATGATCAGTAGCTAGAAGCTAGAAGCTGGTACCCAGAAGTCAATGCCTTTAAAATCCTCAAAGAGGATTTCCTTGGTAGTCCAGTGGTTATGACTCCATGCTTCCACTAAAGGGGGAACAGGTTCAATCCTTGGTCAGGGAACAGCCCTCATGTGACATGGCATGACCAAAAAAAAAAAAATTCTCAAAGAATTTCCAGCCTGAAATTCTATACTTAAACAAACTGCCACTTAAGTATAAAGTAAAGGGACCTTTTGAAGGAGGTCACCATATTCTTCATTACTTCCACCATAGTTTGGCCTCAGGTCAAATAACAGGGAGGGAACACAGCCTTGCCCTCAACAGAAAATTGGATTAAAGATTTACTGAGCATGTCCCCATTCATCAGAATAAGACCCAGTTTCCCCCTCAGTCAGTCTCTCCCATCAAGAAGCTTCCATAAGCCTCTTATCCTTCTCCATCAGAGGGCAGACAGAATGAAAACCACAGTCACAGAAAACTAACCAACCTGGTCGCATGGGCCACAGCCTTGTCTAACATAATGAAACTATGAGCCATGCCGTGTAGGGTCACCCAAGACAGATGGGTCATGGTGGAGAGGTCTGACAGAATGTGGTCCATTGGAAAAGGGAATGGCAAACCACTTCAGTATTCTTGCCTTGAGAACCCCATGAGCACCATGAAAAAGCAAATAGATAGGACACTGAAAGATAAACTCCCCAGGTTGGTATGTGCCCAATATGCTACTGGAGATCAGGGGAGAAATAACTCCAGAAAGAATGAAGAGCCAAAGCAAAAACAACACACAGTTGTGAATGTGAGCAGTGATGGAAGCAAGGTCCAAAGCTGTAAAGAGCAATATTGCATAGGAACCTGGAATGTTAGGAACCTGGAATGTTAGGTCCATGAATCAAGGCAAATTGGAAGTGGTCAAACAGGAGATGGCAAGAGTGAACATCAACATTCTAGAAATCAGCAAACTAAAATGGACTGGAATGGGTGAATTTAACTCAGATGACCATTATATATACTACTGTGAGCAAGAATCCCTTAGAAGAAATGAAGTAGCCATCATAGTCAATAAAAGCAGTCTGAAATGCAGTACTTGAGTGCAATCTCAAAAACAACAGAATGACCTCTGTTTGTTTCCAAGGAAAAAACATTCAGTATTACAGTAATCCAAGTCTATCTGCCAACCAGTAATGCTGAAGAAGTTGAATTTGAACAGTATTATGTAGTTGTGCTTTCATTTTCATTCGTTTCTATGCATATTTTGATTTCTTTTTTGATTTCTTCTGTGAACAGTATTATGAAGGCCTACAAGACCTTCTAGAACTAACACCCCAAAAAGATGTTCTTTTCATTACAGGGGACTGGAATACAAAAGTGGAAGTCAAGAAATATCTGGAGTAACAGACAAATTTGGTGTTGGAGAGAATGAAACAGGTCAGAGGCTAATAGAGTTTGCCAAGAGAACTCACTTGTCATAGCAAACACCCTCTTCCAACAACACAAGAAAAGACTATACACAAGGACATCACCAGATGGTCAATACTGAAATCAGATTGATTATATTCTTTGCACCCAAAGATGGAGAAGCTCTATACAGTCAGCAAAAATAAGACTGGGAGCTGACTGTGGCTCATATCATAAATTTCTTACTGTCATAAAAAAAAAAAAAATTCTCAAAGAATTTCCAGCCTGAAATTCTATACTTAAACAAACTGCCACTTAAGTATAAAGTAAAGGGACCTTTTGAAGGAGGTCACCATATTCTTCATTACTTCCACCATAGTTTGGCCTCAGGTCAAATAACAGGGAGGGAACACAGCCTTGCCCTCAACAGAAAATTGGATTAAAGATTTACTGAGCATGTCCCCATTCATCAGAATAAGACCCAGTTTCCCCCTCAGTCAGTCTCTCCCATCAAGAAGCTTCCATAAGCCTCTTATCCTTCTCCATCAGAGGGCAGACAGAATGAAAACCACAGTCACAGAAAACTAACCAACCTGGTCGCATGGGCCACAGCCTTGTCTAACATAATGAAACTATGAGCCATGCCGTGTAGGGTCACCCAAGACAGATGGGTCATGGTGGAGAGGTCTGACAGAATGTGGTCCATTGGAAAAGGGAATGGCAAACCACTTCAGTATTCTTGCCTTGAGAACCCCATGAGCACCATGAAAAAGCAAATAGATAGGACACTGAAAGATAAACTCCCCAGGTTGGTATGTGCCCAATATGCTACTGGAGATCAGGGGAGAAATAACTCCAGAAAGAATGAAGAGCCAAAGCAAAAACAACACACAGTTGTGAATGTGAGCAGTGATGGAAGCAAGGTCCAAAGCTGTAAAGAGCAATATTGCATAGGAACCTGGAATGTTAGGAACCTGGAATGTTAGGTCCATGAATCAAGGCAAATTGGAAGTGGTCAAACAGGAGATGGCAAGAGTGAACATCAACATTCTAGAAATCAGCAAACTAAAATGGACTGGAATGGGTGAATTTAACTCAGATGACCATTATATATACTACTGTGAGCAAGAATCCCTTAGAAGAAATGAAGTAGCCATCATAGTCAATAAAAGCAGTCTGAAATGCAGTACTTGAGTGCAATCTCAAAAACAACAGAATGACCTCTGTTTGTTTCCAAGGAAAAAACATTCAGTATTACAGTAATCCAAGTCTATCTGCCAACCAGTAATGCTGAAGAAGTTGAATTTGAACAGTATTATGTAGTTGTGCTTTCATTTTCATTCGTTTCTATGCATATTTTGATTTCTTTTTTGATTTCTTCTGTGAACAGTATTATGAAGGCCTACAAGACCTTCTAGAACTAACACCCCAAAAAGATGTTCTTTTCATTACAGGGGACTGGAATACAAAAGTGGAAGTCAAGAAATATCTGGAGTAACAGACAAATTTGGTGTTGGAGAGAATGAAACAGGTCAGAGGCTAATAGAGTTTGCCAAGAGAACTCACTTGTCATAGCAAACACCCTCTTCCAACAACACAAGAAAAGACTATACACAAGGACATCACCAGATGGTCAATACTGAAATCAGATTGATTATATTCTTTGCACCCAAAGAACCTACAAGACCTTCTAGAACTAACACCCCAAAAAGATGTTCTTTTCATTACAGGGGACTGGAATACAAAAGTGGAAGTCAAGAAATATCTGGAGTAACAGACAAATTTGGTGTTGGAGAGAATGAAACAGGTCAGAGGCTAATAGAGTTTGCCAAGAGAACTCACTTGTCATAGCAAACACCCTCTTCCAACAACACAAGAAAAGACTATACACAAGGACATCACCAGATGGTCAATACTGAAATCAGATTGATTATATTCTTTGTACCCAAAGATGGAGAAGCTCTATACAGTCAGCAAAAATAAGACTGGGAGCTGACTGTGGCTCATATCATAAATTTCTTACTGTCAAATTCAGAATTAAATTGAAGAAAGTAGGGAAAACCGCTAGACCATTCAGGTATGACCTAAATCAAATCCCTTATGATTATACAGTGGAAGTGACAAATAGATTCAAAGGATTAGGTCTGATAGAGTGTCAGAAGAACTATGGATGGAGGTGACATTGTATAGGAGGCAAGGATCAAGACCATCCCCAAGAAAAAGGAACACAAAAAAAGCAAAATTGTTGTCTGATGAGGCCTTAAAGATAGCTGTGCAAAGAAGAGAAGTGAAAAGCAAAGGAGAAAAGAAAAGATATACCAATTTGTATGCAGAGTTCAAAGAAATAGCAAGGAGAGATAAGAAAGCCTTCCTCAACGATCAATGCAGAGAAATAGAGGCAAACAATAGAATGGAAAAGACTAGAGATCTCTTCAAGAAAATTAGAGATACCAAGGGAACATTTCAAGCAAAGACAAGCACAATAAAGGACAGAAATGGTATGGACCTAACGTAAGCAGAAGATATTAAGAAGAGGTGGCAAGAATACACAGAACTCTACAAAACAGATCTTCACAACCCAGATAATCATGATGATGTGATCACTCACCTAGACCAGACATCCTGGAATGTGAAGTCAAGTGAGCCTTAGGAAGCATCACATGAACAAAGCTAATGGAGGTGATGGAATTCCAGTGGAGCTATTTCAAATCCTGAAAGATGATGCAATAAAAGTGCTGCACTCAATATGCCAGCAAACTGGAAAATTCAGCAGTGGCCACAGGACTGGAAAAGTTCAGTTTTCATTCCAATCCCAAAGAAAGGCAATGCCAAAGAATGTTCAAACTACTGCACAATTGCACTCATCTCACACACTAGCAAAGTAATGCTCAAAATTCTCCAAGCCAGGCTTCTGCAGCACATGAACCATGAACCTCCAGATGTTCAAGCTGGATTTAGAAAAGGCCGTGGAATAAGAGATCAAATTGCCAACATCTGTTGGATCATCAAAAAAGTAAAAGAGTTCAAGAAAAGCATC
This sequence comes from Madoqua kirkii, assembly GCA_006408675.1. NCBI lineage: Eukaryota > Metazoa > Chordata > Mammalia > Artiodactyla > Bovidae > Madoqua > Madoqua kirkii. Next base: position 31,126 of record SJYC01037582.1, read on the forward strand.
TACTTCTACTTTATTGACTATGCCAAAGCCTTTGACTGTGTGGATCCCAATAAACTGTGGAAAATTCTTAAAGAGATTAGAATACCAGACCACCTGACCTGCCTCCTGAGAAATCTGTATGAAGGTCAAGAAACAAGAGTTAGATTCAGGTTGATGTATGGCAAAACAAATACAACATTGTAAAGTAATTAACCTCTAATTACAATAAATAAATTTATATTTTTTTTAAAAAAAGAGTTAGAACTGGACAGGAAACAACTGACTGGTTCCAAATTGGGAAAGGGATACATCAAAGCTGTATATTGTCACCCTGCTTATTTAACTTATACGCAGAGTACATCATGAGAAATGGCAGGCTGGATGAAGCACAAGCTGGAATCGAGATTGCTGGGAGAAATAGAAATAACCTCAGATATGCAGATGACATCACCCTTATGGCAGAAACCCTTATGAAGAGGAACTAAAAAGCCTCTTGATGACAGTGAAAGAAGAGAGTGAAATAACTGGCTTAAAGCTCAACATTCAGAAAACGAAGATCATGGCATCCAGTCCCATCACTTCATGGAAAATAGATGGGGAAACAGTGTCAGACTTTATTTTGGGGGGCTTCCAAAATCACTGCAGATGGTGATTGCAGCCATGAAATTAAAAGATGCTTACTCCTTGGAAGAAAAGTTATGACCAACCTAGAGAGCATATTGAAAAGCAGAGACATTACTTTGCCGACTAAGGTCCGTCTAGTCAAGGCTATGGTTTTTCCAGTTGTCATGTATGGATGTGAGAGTTGGACTGTGAAGAAAGCTGAGCACCGAAGAATTGATGTCTTTGAACCGTGGTGCTGGAGAAGACCCTTGAGAGTCCCTTGGACTGCAGAGAGATCCAACTAGTCCATCCTAAAGGAAATCAGTCCTGAAGATTCATTGGAAGGACTGATGCTGAAGCTGAAACTCCAAAACTTTGGCCACTTTAAGTGAAGAACTGACTCATTTGAAAAGACTCTGATGCTGGGAATGATTGAAGGTGGAAAGAGAAGGGATCAACAGAGGATGAGATGGTTGGATGGCATCTGAGACTCAATGGACATGAGTTTGAGTAAGCTCTGGAAGTTGATGATGGACAGGGAAGCCTGACATGCTGCAGTCTATAGGGTCACAAAGAGCTGGACATGACTGAGTGACTGAACTGAACTGAAAGTAGAGTAAAGATATTCAGAGTTTCAAAAATGTACTTCCTTGGTACCCTTTCTCAGGA
>SJYC01037583.1:0-23693 GCA_006408675.1 Madoqua kirkii
TGATGGACAGGGAAGCCTGACATGCTGCAGTCTATAGGGTCACAAAGAGCTGGACATGACTGAGTGACTGAACTGAACTGAAAGTAGAGTAAAGATATTCAGAGTTTCAAAAATGTACTTCCTTGGTACCCTTTCTCAGGAAACTACATAAAGAAGTTACTCCATAAAATGACAGATTAAAATAGGAAGGAATATTCCAAGAGTTACAGTAAATAGTAAATAACAAAAGAGGAGCAAAAGGTTTCCCCAGGATAATAGCAGAAGAAGATCAAATGAAACTTTATGCCAGAGATAGAAGTGAGTTGGAGAAAAAGAGAACTAAAACTTCATTTTCCACTTTGAGAAATCAATATATAAGGTCTAAAGACTAAAATATCAAGAAGCATGTAACACAAGCTTGTTATTTAGAGACATGGTGGTAAAGATTAAACTAACAGTCAGCTAAAAGAAATCAAAGTAGGTAGCCTTTGGGGAGAAGGGGACAATGGAAAGGAGATGAGCTTGCTTTTGGGGGGAAAAAAAGAAAATGTTTTCTTGGTTATGCTAAACAGCATGTGGGATTGTAGAATCTTAGTTTCCTGACCAGGGATCAAAACTGCAACCCCCTGCATTGGAAGTGTGGAGTCTTAACCACTGGACTACCAGGGAAGTCCCAAGTTTGTTATTTAAAAAGCAAATTTTATCAAACTATTTGACTCTTTAAACTATGAACATATGTAAGTTTGGATATCTTTTAAAAGAGAAAAATATCCTAGGAAGAGATAGTAGTCCACTTCTACCTCTAGACATACTGATGCTCTGGACATGAAGTCTTGAACTACTGCAGCTCCTCCCTTGAGGGGATGCAAGTCCACACACTGAGGGCTGCAAAGCAGAATTCCTAAAAGACCCAAGGCCTGGATGGCATTAGTGAACCACTGAACTAATCAACTTTGAAGAACACTGTGCTTGAAATTCTGAATTTGTGAAATGATACCTTTTTTTATGGTTGAACTTTAACTTTCACCCAAACATTCTTATTAATAATGTATAGTAAGATTAGTGGAACAAAAGAGTGATTAGGCAACAATGGCTATACAAGTCAAAATGCAGTAACTTTCTAAAACACAGGGGAAACGCATACTTCAAGACTTTGCAGAAGTCCAAAACGTATGTTCAAGGATTGAGAGGTAGTGTCAGATATGTGATAAGTTAAAATTTATTTCCCTGATAAATACCCTTTCTGTGTTCATTTATTTTTCCTATATGTTTTCAACCAACATCGGGGCACTGGTCTAAGCTTGGGATCTGCATGGGTGAAAGATATGAGTTCTTTTTTTTTTTTTCCAAGTAATTTCCAGCATGCAGAAAGATGATCAACCCAAGGGGGGGCGGGGTAAACGAAGTAATGAATGTGACCTCTAGCCTGGAGTGTCTGGAAATGGCCTCAGGTAACCTAGAGGTCACTCCTAAGGAATCAGGAAGAGTGAGTTATGCTTAGGCTACTTTTGAAGATGAGCAGGGTGTCTAGTTGAAACAGCTCAGGAATAACTCAAATGAATTGCCTTTTTCAATATGACCTAAGAAAAGAAATAAAAAGTTCATAGGTTTCAACTTATAAACTCCATGGGTTGGAGTTTAAGAATAAATAGGAAAATGTTATAGCACACAGTGTTATATTATTTTCTCTTCAAAAAAAAAATGTTACTGGGATGAAGACTTGAAAACTAGAAAAGGAAAAGTCAAGAAACTTCAAAAATTCTAACTCTGAATGGCTTGTAATTCACTAGATAAATGTGTTTCAAGCTATTTAGAAGGGAAGAAAAATCAATTCACATTTGCAATTATAGCTTAAACGCAGCTATTGTATTAGTCAAAGAAAATCAGGGATTGGTATATTATTAATTAAAGATTAATTTTAAATCTCCTCATGAATAATTTTTCAAATCTAAGGGTATAGTTTAAATATTTTTCAGTGCACAATCTTGTTTTTCTTTGACTTTGAAATTATTTAGATACAACTCATTTTTCTACTGCTACAATAGTTGCAGAGAAGAACATGCAGGATAAGGCCAGAAGACCATTTATCAAAGCTAATAATTAATGCTTTGCTGTCTAATTTGTTTAAACTACATTAAGTGTTTTACATATCATAATATTCCATTATTACTTTATGTACTCATTAGTTGCCTGGGTCTCTAATCAGTGGAATGTCAGCCAGCTTTTCACTTTGCCATCAAAATGAGTTTTCCCATTAGTTCTTTTGTTACCTAGCAAACAAAGTCAACAGATTGGTATAACTCGTATTTTTCTCCAAAAAATTTCTGTGAAAAAACATGTGCTTTGTTTAGAATGGCTAGAAAAGCAAATATTCTTCTGGTTGATATGATGCTTTCAACTTTTTAACAGTGAAATCAGTCTTCTCAGAAGGAATAACAGGATAAATCTGAAGAAATGTAATGGAAATAATTGATACAGTGTTTCATTATCTATATCACATCATGCATACAAAAGGTATCTGTTAAGTTACATTCTGTATGTAATATTGACATAAGCAATAATAATCAACTATCTTACATACAGATTGTCCCAGATTTGGTGCAACATTTCAGCAATGTCATCAAAGACCTCTAACTCTGGCATCCTCAATGTGTTAATTTTTAGGCCTGACTTTTAAGATCTTGTCAACTGATAGTCACAAGATGGCTGCAGGTCCAGGCTCATATTCTCATACCAATATTCCAAGAAGAAGGGAAAGGATGGATGGATCAGAAAGCAAAAAGCTTGCCAGCAATTGGAAACTGACTTTTCTTTATGGCATATCACAAGGGATAATAGGCAAAAATCACACGAATTCCCATAGTTGATATACACAAACTGTGGTTCATCTTCTAGGGCTATGTATTAGTTTCCTATTGCTGATGTAGCAAAGTACCACAAACTTAGAGCTTAAAACACAAATTTATTTTCTTACAGTTCTGGAAGTCAGAAGTCCACAAGGGGTCTCACAGGGCTATAATCAAGGTGTTGCAAGAGTTCAGTTCCTTCTGGACACTTAGGAAGAGAATTTCCTTGTATTTTCCAGGTTCTAAAGACTTTCTGTATTTCTTAGTTTATGATCCCTTCTTCACATCACTCCAACCTCTGCTTCTGCCATCATATTTCCTTCTCTAACTCTCCTGCCTCTCTTTTTCCCTTATAATAACCTTTATGATCACATTGGACCCACCCAGATACCAGATACTCTGCAATATTCTCTCCATGTCAAGATCCTTAACTCAACCTCATCAGCAAAGCCCCTTTTGTAACAACGGGTAACATATTCACAGGTCCTGAGGATTGGATAGTGGACGACTTGAGGGTAGGGAACATGATTCTGCCTCAGTTCAGTTCAGTTCAGTCGCTCAGTTGTATCCGACTCTTTTCGACCTCATAAATCGCAGCACGCCAGGCCTCCCTGTCCATCACTGTCTCTCAGAGTTCACTCAGACTCATGTCCATCGAGTCCGTGATGCCATCTAGCCATTTCATCCTTGGTCGTCCCCTTCTCCTCCTTCCCCCAATCCCTCCCAGCGTCAGAGTCTTTTTCAATGAGTCAGCTCTTCGCATGAGGTCGCCAAAGTACTCAAGTTTCAGCTTTAGCATCATTCCTTCCAAAGAAATCCCAGGGTTGATCTCCTTCAGAATGGACTGGTTGGATCTCCCTGCAGTCCAAGGGACTCTCAAGAGTCTTCTCCAACACCACAGTTCAAAAGCATCAATTCTTCAGCACTCAGCCTTCTTCACAGTCCTACTCTCACATCCATACATGACCACAGGAAAAACCATAGCCTTGACTAGACAGGCCTTAGTAGGCAAAGTAATGTCTCTGCTTTTGAATATGCTATCTAGGTTGGTCATAACTTTTCTTCCAAGGAGTAAGCGTCTTTTAATTTCATGGCTGCAGTCACCATCTGCAGTGATTTTGGAGCCCTTCAAAATAAAGTCTGACACTGTTTTCACTGTTTCCCCATCTATTTCCCATGAAGTGATGGGACTGGATGCCATGATCTTCGTTTTCTGAATGTTGAGCTTTAAGCCAACTTTTCCACTCTCCTCTTTCACCTTCATCAAGAAGCCCTTTAGCTCCTCTTCACTTTCTGCCATAAGGGTGATGTTATCTGCATATCTGAGGTGACTGATATTTCTCCTGGCAGTCTTGATTCCTGCTTGTGTTTCTTCCAGTCCAGCGTTTCTCATGATATACTCTGCATATAAGTTAAGTAAGCAGGGTGACAATATACAGCCTTGAAAGGCCATTAGGGCGCTTGCCACTTGAAGACACCCATGACAGGATAAGGGGGTCATGGAACGGGCTAGAAACCTCTAGGGTGCCCGCCCCAAGCAAGAAAATTTCTGTGCAATGACGCAGGCACATAAACAGTTCCAAAAGCATACCATAAGCCCAACTTTCTGGCCGCCAGCACTCCTGGTAGGATTTTTGGTGGTTGTCCTCAGTGACTTTTCTTTCTATTCTCTCTTGGCAGCATGGGAAATAACATCAGCAAGTCTGATGAGCCTGCACTCAAGGCACTGAGATATATGCTCATTAGCAGGGGACTTGAGATTTCTGACACTCAGGCCATTAAGGTCTGGGGGACCATTGTACGGTTGGCCCCCTGAGTTGCTTCAGCCAATCTGTTCTCTTAGGACACTTGGGATCGAGTGCAAACCCTTGCTAGGCAGGGGAAGAAAGGGAAGAATGACTATGGGGTCAGCAACTATCAGCATTTGCCACCTTCCATCTATATGCCCACACTGCTCATCAGGTTCATTCTCTGCCCTCTACAGGTGTCAGAAAGGAGAAGAAAATAAGTGCTTTTCTCGTATTTCAGTTCAGTTCATTTAGTTATAAATAAACATTGTCTCTAAAAGTTATTGGTGATTATAATTTCACTGCAGCAGAGTGAGTCAAAAGTCAGACTTTCAAACGTGCCTATTTTCTACATGCTAGCATGAGAGTGTTAAAATGCATAGAAATTAAAAGTAGAACAGAAGGAAGGGGTAAGAGTTCTTTAGATAGTTCTAATTGCATTGTTTTGCATACAGACTGGTATGATCTGTTCCAAATAATTGTATATTTTTCCATCCTCCTTTTATTTTTTTGCTTTCTTTGAAGAGTACTAGTAACTTGACAGCTCAAAGCAGTAGCTTAAAGGTCAAATATTGACTTTGTACCAAGTCTTCTATTTTAAGAAATAAAATAATAAAATCTCTTTCATAGCCAAAATAATTAGCACAGGCCAAACTTCTTCTCCCTGATATATGAAGATGCCTTGAAAAGGAGATTCTGAATGCTGTTGCTAGCGTGAAATCATTCCAGAAGACCAAAAAATAACTTCCCACAGGGTTTGTTTATAATCATTATGAGGTGTTTCCTTAATCATCATGAGGTGTTTCCTAACCAAGATGTTCTTCGATAAACGATGCTTTAGAAGTGGGCATGCCAGCAAGGTAGTAGTTTGCCAACTCACAATGTAGCCATGACCAGAGAGATGCAGAATGCAAAGTATATGTGGAAATAGAGAAAATGTACTAACACAGCCCAGTTTTTCAAAAGCAAGTGGAAAAGCTTTATTCATGGCAGGAGGCTTTTTCAGCACCCTCCCTGGTATGCAGTGTTAGAGTTGTAAATTATTTGGGGAAATTCTTAGAGTCCAGCAAAACTGAACAAGACATACTGATCTGGGCCTCATTTCTACACTCACTCACTTGGATGGTAATAAGCCCATCCCAAGGCCTTCCTCTCTTTGTCTCTCTTTCCCCCAATGCGTACTGCTAAAACATTATTTTTGTCTTGTCATCATTTCACTCTCTCCATTTCACCTCAACCCACAGATCTTCTTTTCTCAAAGGCTAACAGCCATCAGTTCTCCCACCTTTTTCAAGCAATTTAGTTTGATCTTCATACTACTGGCTTAGAAGTCCCCTGGGCCATGGGATCTGAAGTGTTGCTAGAAGCTTTGAAGCAAAGCTGCTCTTTAAAGAGTCCTCATTTATTTTACCTATCCAGTCCTGGGCCTTCTTATAGTCCTCTCTCCCACCTCCATCTGACCTCTCCTCCTCACATGCAGACAATCCTCTCCTTAGCAAACTCAGCAACATAACACTCAGAAGAGGGACTCATCACTGCCTGAAGTCACTTTCTTAAGAAGGCAAGAGTTAAGCAACATGTAATATTATATATGGGCTTCAGTGGTGGCTCAGCAGTAAAGAACCCCCCCGCAATGCAGGGGACGCAAGAGATATGGGTTTGATCCCTGGGTCATGAGGATCCCCTGTAGGATGACACAGCAACCCACTCCAGTATTCTTGCCCGGAGATTCCCATGAACAGAGGAGCCTACAGTCCATAGGGTTGCATAGAGTCAGACATGACTAAAGTGACTTATCACAGCACGTACACAGTATAATATATATATTTGCAGTGAAACTACCTATTGACATTAAGACCATGAAAAACTCATTCCTACATACAATGTTCAAAATTGTTTACATAGAAAGAATCTCCAAATGGCTTCAGACGATCTTCATGCCAAAGTAAGCAATCTATTCCTCAAAACTCTTAACTTTGGTTTGAATGTTTAAATAAAATTGATTGTAAAACAATTTTTAGCCCTTTGAAGATAAAATCACAACATGCTGATTCTGAGAAATCAATTTTTCATATCTTCTTTAAATAAGAAGTGGATATATTGCCCCAAGGGTCTTCCCAGGTGACTTCAGTTCAGTTCAGTTCAGTTCAGTTGCTCAGTCATGTCCGACTCTTTGCAACCCCATGGCACAACAGGGAGGCATGCCAGGCCTCCCTGTCCATCACCAAATCTGGAGTTCACTCAGATTTACATTTATCAAGTCAGTGATGCCATCCAGCCATCTCATACCCTATCGTCCCCTTCTCCTCCTGCCCCAATCCCTCCCAGCACCAGAGTCATTTCCAATGACTCAACTCTTCACAAGAGGTGGCCAAAGTACTGGAGTTTCAGCTTCAGCATCATTCCTTCCAAAGAAATCCAAAGGCTGATCTCCTTCAGAATGGACTGGTTGGATCTCCTTGCAGGCCAAGGGACTCTCAAGAGTCTTCTCCAACACACAGTTCAAAAGCATCAATTCTTCGGCACTCAGCTTTCTTCACAGTCCAGCTCTCACATTCATACATGACTAGTAGAAAAACCATAGCCTTGACTAGACGGACCTTAGTCGGCAAAGTAATGTCTCTGCTTTCAATATGCTATCTAGGTTGATCATTACTTTTCTTTCAAGGAGTAAGCATCTTTTAACTTCATGGCTGCAGTTACCATCTGCAGTGATTTTGGAGCCCAGAAAAATAAAGTCTGACACTGTTTCCACTGTTTCTCCATCTATTTCCCATAAAGTGATGGGACCAGATGCCATGATTTTCATTTTCTGAATGTTGAGCTTTAAGCCAACTTTTTCACTCTCCTCTTTCACTTTCATCAAGAGGCTTTTTAGTTCCTCTTCACTTTCTGCCATAAGGGTGGTGTCATCTGCATATCTGAGGTGACTGATATTTCTCCTGGCAATCTTGATTCCAGCTTGTGTTTCTTCCAGTTCAGTGTTTCTCATGATGTACTCTGCATAGAAGTTAAATAAGCAGGGTGACAATATACAGCCTTGACGTACTCCTTTTCCTACTTGGAACCAGTCTGTTGTTCCATGTCCAGTTCTAACTGTTGCTTCCTGACCTGCATACAGATTTCTCAAAAGGCAGGTCAGGTGGTCTAGTATTCCCATCTCTCTCAGAATTTTCCACAGTTTATTGTGATCCACACAGTCAAAGGCTTTGGCATAGTCAATAAAACAGAAAGAGATGTTTTTGTGGAATTCTCTTGCTTTTTCCATGATCCAGCAGATGTTGGCAATTCGATCTCTGGTTCCTCTGCCTTTTTGAAAACCAGCTTGAACATCAGGAAGTTCACGGTTCACATATTGCTGAAGTCTGACTTGGAGAATTTTGAGCATTATTTTACTAGCATGTGAAGTGAGGTAAGGTGAAGTCACTCAGTTGTATCCGACTCTTTGCGACCCCGTGGACTGTAACCTACTAGGCTTCTCCATCCATGGGATTCTCCAGGCAAGAATATTGGAGCAGATTGCCATTTCCTTCTCCAGGGGATCTTCCCAACCCTGGGATCGAACCCAGGTCTCCCACATTGGAGGTAGATGCTTTAACCTCTCAGCCACCAGGGAAGCCCTGGATGAGTGCAATTGTGTGGTAGTTTGAGCATTCTTAGGTACTTCCCTGGTGACTCAGACAGTAAAGCGTCTGTCTACAATGTGGGAGACCTGGATTCGATCCCTGGGTCGGGAAGATCTGCTGGAGAAGGAAATGGCAATCCACTCCAGTACTATTGCCTGGAAAATCCCATGGACAGAGGATTCATGGGGTCGCAAAGAGTCGGACATGACTGAACGACTTCACTTTCACTTTCACTTTGAGCATTCTTTGGCATTGCCTTTCTTTGGGATTAGAATGAAAACTGACCTTCTCCAGTCCTGTGGCCACTGCTAGTGGTAAAGAATCCACCTGCCAATGCAATTCCTGGGTCAAGATGATCCCCTGGAGGAGAAAATGGCAACCCACTCCAGTATTCTTGCCTGGGAAATTCCTCAGACAGAGAAGCCTGGTGGGCTATAGACCATGGGATCGCAAAAGAGTTGGACACGACTTAGCAACTAAGCAACAATAATAACATATTGCACTGAAAATAATACTGGGAAATCCAGTATTAGAGAATTGATTTCAGGTGTTGAGTGAATTCAAGATAAATTTACACTTGATCATTTGAATGTACAGCAAATGATCCTGATATCATCTAACTTGTAACTGGATATATGTTTAGCTTGCTATAGACTGCTTTATAGGAAGTCACTTATTGTATTCTTTGATTTTTTTCCATAGTCCTTGAAGTAATTTGTCTAACATAGGGGTAATGCCTTAACAATCCATAGGCAGTGCTGTTTCATTAAACATATAATGTGGAATTTGGAATCAGAATTTAGCCAGATTTTATCTTCCTGTTATTATAACCAATTCAGTTCAGTTCAGTTGTTCAGTCATGTCCGACTCTTTGTGACCCCAAGAATCGAAGCATGCCAGCCTCCCTGTCCATCACCAACTCCTGGAGTTCACTCAGATTCATGTCCATCCAGTCAGTGATGCCATGCAGCCATCTCAGTCCTTCCAATATCCAAATGGTTAAATAACTTACCAACTTTTTCTTAGATTTTAGCAACTTAAAAATTTGTTACAAAATAAAAAGTGAAATGTTGATTTTACAGTATTAACTTACATAGAAATGTTATCAAAAAACAGCTTAAAATGTAACTCTTTGCAGATGATGATATTATATACAGGAAACCCTAAAGACTCTACCAAGAAACTGTTAGAACTAATAAAATAATTTAATAAAGTTGCAGGATACAAAGCCAATATACAAAAATTTGTTGCATGTCTATACACTAACAATGAATTATCAAAAAAGAGAAATTAAGAAAAGAATCTCATTTCCAATTACATGAAGAATAAAATATTTAGGAATTAATGTAACCAAGGAAGTGAAAGATCCATGCATTTAAAACTATAATACATTGATGAAATAAACTGAAGACACAAAGAAATGGAAGGATATTTGGTGTTCATGGATTGCAAGAATTAACATTGTTAAAACAGCCATGCTATCTAAAGCAATTTACAGATTCAATGCAATCTATCAAAATTCCAAGGGCATTTTTCACAAAAATGGGGGAAAAAACTCCTAAAATTTATATGAAACCAAATAGCCAAAGCAATCTTGAGAAAAAGAATGGAACATCACACTTTCTGATTTGAAACTATATTACAAAGCTATAGTAATCAAAATAGTATAGTATTAGCATTAAAACACACGTCAAAGGAACAGAATATAGAGCCCAGAAATAAATCCCCACATATAGGGTCAATTACTTTGTGACAAAGAGCCAAGAATATGCAATGGCATATCTTCAATAAATGATAGAGGGAAAACTGGATAGCTAATACAAAAGAGTGAAACTGGACCCCTATATTATACAATACACAAAAATCAACTCTAAATTGATTAAAAATTGAACATAAGACCTGAAACTATGAAACTCCTAGAAGAAAGCATAGAAGTAAATTCCTTGACATTGGTTTTGGTGATATTTTCTTGGATTTGATCCCCAAAGCAAAAAATAACAAATGTGACCACATCAAACTAAAAAAGCATCTACACAGCAAAGGAGAGCATCAGCAAAATGAAAAAACAACTATTATGAAAAAAAGCACACAAAAATAGCAAGTATTACTGAGAATATAAAGAAAAGGGAATCCTTGTGTAATCTTGGTAGCAATGTAAATTGGCACAGCCACTATGAAAAACAATATGGAGATTTTTCCAAAAAGTAATACTAATGTATGATTCAGCAATTTCATTTCTGGGATATATCTGAAGGAAATTATTGAATACTACAGGAGAAAAGGAAGGATGGAAAGATAGGGGAAAGGGATATTTAGGGAGTCTGGGACTGACATGAACACACTGTTGTATTTAAAACTGATAACCATCAAGATCTATTGTATAGCACAGGGAACTCTGCTCAATGTTATATGGCAGCCTGGATGGGAGGGGAGTTTAGAGGAGAAAGGATACATATATACGTATGGCTGAGTCACTTTGCTCTCTACTTGAAACTACAACAACGTTGTTAATTGGCTATACTCCAATAAAAATTAAAAAGTTTTTTTAAAAAAACAGTCAAAAAGTGCTTTGCTGAAAACTTTTGGAGAGTTTGGGGGTTTTATGGCATGACCCACCCATTTCCTTGTATGGCCCTTAATAAACCTTTCTCTGTCCAGTCTCTGACATTTTGATATTGTTTGGCCTCACCGTGTGTCAGGCACATGGACTTGTGTTTCTGTAACATGTGTATTGGCCATCTGTATGTCTTGTTTGGAAAAATGTCTATTCAGGTCCCCTGCCAATTTTTAAGTTGAGTTCTTTTTTTGATGTTGAATTATATGAATTTTTGGTATATTTTAGATATTAACCCCTTAGCAGATATATTGTTTGTAAGTATCTTATCCCATTCAGTAGGCTGCCTTTTTGTTTTATTATTAGTTTTTCACTGTGCAAAAACTTTTTAGTTTGATGTGGTTCCAGTTTGTTTATTTTTGCTCTTGTTTCCCTTGCCTGATTAGACAATATCCAAAAAATGTTGCTAAGAGTGATGTCAAAGAGCATACTGCCTGTGTTTTCTTCTAGAAATTTTATGTTTAAGTCTTCAGTCATTTTGAACTTACTTTTGTATATGGCATGAGAAAGTGAGGAGCCTGGTGGGCTGCAGTCCATGGGGTCGCGAAGAGTCGGACACGAGTGAGCAACTTCACTTTCACTTTTTACTTTTATGCATTGGAGAAGGCAATGGCACCCCACTCCAGTACTCTTGCCTGGAAACTCCCATGGATGGAGGAGCCTGGTGGGCTGCAGTCCATGGGGTCGCGAAGAGTCGGACACGAGTGAGCAACTTCACTTTCACTTTTTACTTTTATGCATTGGAGAAGGCAATGGCACCCCACTCCAGTACTCTTGCCTGGAAACTCCCATGGATGGAGGAGCCTGGTGGGCTGCAGTCCATGGGGTCGCGAAGAGTCGGACACGAGTGAGCAACTTCACTTTCACTTTTTACTTTTATGCATTGGAGAAGGAAATGGCAACCCACTCCAGTGTTCTTGCTTGGAGAATACCAGGGACGGTGGAGCCTGATGGGCTGCCTTCTATGGGGTTGCACAGAGTCAGACACGACTGCAGCGACTTAGCAGAGGCAGCACCATGATCCACTGTCTCCTTGAATGCCTCCACAGTAAGCCTTTCTCTGTTCCGAAAAATAATACTATAGAGACAATAAAAGAAAATATGAAGAGTTTTTTAAACTATTCTTGAGATTGAGAAAGACTTCCAAGTATGCCACAAAATACAGAAACTGTAAAAAGAAAGAAAAAGATGATAAACATGACTATATGTCATAAAAAGTGTTCTACCTAGGAAAAAGCATAAAGTCAAAGGTCAAATAACTGAGAAAAATATTTGCAACATATATATTACAGACAAAAGTTGTCTTCATTAGCATGCGTGTGTGTGCGCAGACACTCAGTTGTGTCTGACTCTTTTGTGACCCCTTGGACTATCCTGTCAGGCCCGTCCGTCCATGGAATTCTCCCAGCAAGAATACTGGAGCGGGATACCGTTTCCTCCTCCAGGGGATCTTCCCAACTCAGGGCTCAAAACTGCATCTCTTAGATCTCCTTCATTGACAGGCAGATTCTTTATCACTAGTGCCACCTGCATTAGCTTATGTCTCTACAAACCAATAAGGGAAAACCAACAGCTTCAAAGAGAAATAGGGGAGAGGAAAAAAAAGAGAAAAAAGGGGAAAGACATCATTCACAATAAAATAAACTGATGGCTTTCAAAGACCTAGATTGAGGTTCAGCATTATACATTATAGACATTTGAATTTAAAAGTACAGTGAGAAACCATTTTTCACATATCATATGGGTAATGATCCAAAAGTGTGGTAACACTGTGTTACCATCCTATCTCAGAGGAAACAAACATGCCAAATTGTGGTTGGTCAGTTGCAAACAGTACAACCTCTGGAGCAAATGTTTTGGCAATATATATCAGAATCTCAGACTCACATACTTTGAGATCCAGCCCAGAGAAACAAAACCAATAAAAGATATATAGATATACATATAGATACAGATATAAAAGGAGACATAAGAATTGGCTCACACAATCTGTAATCTGCAAGCTAGAGAAACAAGAAAGCCAATGGCATAATTCAGTCCAAGTCCAAAGGCCTGTGGACCATGGAGCTGCTGATGTAAATCCTGGAGACCAAGGCCCAAGAACCAGGAGCTCCAAGTGGGAGACGATGGATGTCCTAGCTCAAAAAGAAGAGAAGGAATCCACCCCCTTTCTCCACCTTCTAGTTCCATTTGGGCCCCAGGGAATGGATGACACCCACATTGGTGAAGGTGATCTCTTTACTCTTCACTGAATCTAATGCTAATCTCTTCCAGAAACACCCTCACAGGTACATCCAGAAGTAATGTTTTACCAGCTATCTGGTCAACCCTGAGATCTTTCAAGTTGATATATAACATTAACCATCACACCTGCCTTTCCAAGGTCATGAGAATGCCATCATATACACAGTCACCAAATTTGCAGTGAAGAAGAGGGAAAGGAAATAATTCTGGAAGTCTGATATTTTACCTAAAAGAGACTGGGTTTTGGGCTTGCAAGATCTTAATTCCCCAACCAGGGATTGAACACAGGCCCCAGCAGTGAAAGCATCAAGTCCTAATCACTGGACTACCAGGAAATTTCCTGAAAGAGATTGTTTTAAAAGAAAAAATAAAAATTTAACCAGAAAAAACCTAAGTCACTCTTATTTGGGAAGTTTAAGTTATAGTTTCCATATTAGTGTGATAGAGGCTTAAAACCTTCATGATTTGGGATCTGTTAAAGTTTAACCTCAAAGCCTAGATAATACATAGAAAAGATCTGAACTGAAAAGATGGCAGTGAGAATGGACAAAAAATATTCAGGAATCCAGCTGAATGTAGACAGTATAGGAAAAAAGAAATCTAGGTTTCAAGGTTTCATGTTTGGATGCCTTACTTGACCGTGGTACTAGTCCTTGATATGTCTCCTGGTCTCTTCCGAGCTATGATTGAGGGGTGGAACTGTTAACTATGAATCTTCTAACTATGTGACAGGGAAGATATAGGAAAGACAAATAGCATCTCTTTCCCCACCAAATTTACTATCCTTTTCAGGGCTGAAAGCTGGTCTCACGGAAATATTACTTTTTCCAGAAAATGCTGACCTAAGCTTGACTCTGTAGTTCATCTGTGAAAAATCTAGGGTAAGATTTCAATAATGACAAGAAACTGGAAAACTTAATCTATAAGAGCTGAATCCCTCTCTAAAGCTTGAAGAATCCAATTTATTCTGGGACTTGTAGTGGGTACCAAATTAGTGATCCTTCTCACTTCCTGCTTAAAAAAAAAAAATTTCAGTAATTCCCTGGTGGTCTAGTGGTTAGGACTCTGAGCTTCCACACCTGGGGGCCAGGTTCAATCCCTGGCCAGCAAACTAAGATTCTGCAAGCCACACAGTGTAGATAAAAAAATAAAATTTTTTAAATAAAACATTTTTTAAAGTTCATGCCTAGGTATCTACTTTTTTTTATATTGAAAAATCCCCTTTTTTTCTGCTACAGGTTTGCAGTCCATGTACTGACTTCCATTGAGACCACACTGCTGCTGCTAAGTCACTTCAGTCATGTCCAACTCTGTGTGACCCCATAGACATCAGCCCACCAGGCTCCCCCATCCCTGGGATTCTCCAGGCAAGAACACTGGAGTGGGTTGCCATTTCCTTCTCCAATGAATAAAAATGAAAAGTGAAAGGGAAGTCGCTCAGTCTTGTCCAACTCCTAGCAACCCCATGGACTGCAGCCTATCAGGCTCCTCCATCCATGTAATTTTCCAGGCAAGAGTACTGGAGTGGGGTGCCATTGCCTTCTCCAGAGAACACACTACTTGCCTTTATAACAATAGTGAGATGATCTTACCCACAAGGATATCTCTCACTCCATGGTATCAACCAACAAATTATATCAGAATATATTACAAGCCCCCTTACATCTATACAAGACATAAATGCACATAATACTGATGAATAGGAATCGTTTCCTTACAGTTTGCTAATTCAAAGCAAAGAAGAGGGATGATAACTTTGACATGTTAAGAAGAATTTCATAGTACAAAGACCTGAGATAATAATCGAGGTAAGAAACAAAACAGGTCCATGAAGGAAAAGTGGATCAAATTTGGAAATGGAAACTCACGTTTACTGAGAGTGTCAAGTTGAATGTGTTAATCAAGTTTCTTGTTTAAGATCAAGTAAACTGGAGTCCTTACATACTAAGCAAGAAAAATAGGGGTAGATATGTGAGGTGGTGCACCTCTGAATTTTGCTCCCACATCTTCCCAAGTGTCCAGTTTGGGTCTGAGAACAGATGTGAACTTCATAATGAAGTTATATGACACTGACCTGTGCCCTCTTCATTTTCTCTGCCTCCACCCAAGCATCACAGATTTTGCCCCCACAGATTTTGAATGCCTGAAATTATAGATAATGACTTTATTCAAGCTGATTCCATGAACAGAAACAAATTCTACTAAGTTTGCACTAGACAACAATCATCTTAACTGTGGGATGAGATTTGACATAATTTTTCCAGTTATAGCAGTCTGATTTAACCAAGAGATAATTTAGGTTAAGTTGCCCCCTAGAGGCAGCCGGGAAAAAAAAAAACTATAACTGTCAAGAAATAATAAGAGAAAGTCCAAATAAAAATGTATGTTAGTAAACAGAAAATACAAAAATGGATAACAGAATTCTTCCATTTTACATATTTCCATTTTTCAGAACAAAGAATGGAGGTAGGATCTCTAATCATCTGTTGTATATAAATATTTACTCCAATTGCTGAGATACGAGTGTTTTTTTAAATTCTGTTCTCCCCAAAAAATGACATTCTGGTAAATCTGTATCACTCAGTAATTAAACTACAAATGAGATGGGTAGAGGATAAAGAAAGACAACAGACAATCAGAATAGATGACTTTCCCAGAAATAAATATCCATTTCTGCATCCACATTTGATTTAACAAACAGTGTGACTTTTTTATATTGCTAAAATTTTTTAAGTTTTGTTTTTATGTCACTGCTGCTGCTGCTGTTGGTAAGTCACTTCAGTCGTGTTCAACTCTGTACGACCCCATAGACGGTAGCCCACCAGACTCCCCGTCCCTGGGATTCTCCAGGCAAGAATACTGGAGTGGGTTGCCATTTCTTCTCCAATGCATTAAAGTGAAAAGAGAAAATGAAGTCACTCAGTCATGTCTAACTCTTCGCGACCCCATGGACTGCAGCCCACCAGGCTCCTCCGTCCATGGAAGTCTCCAGGCAAGAGTACTGGAGTGGGGTGCCATTGCCTTCTCCGTTTTATGTCATTAAGAACCCTTTTGAGTGTCACTTCACTATACCCAGTGATCCAATTTTATGGCTTTTAGGGATTTCTCTGGTGGTCCAGTGGAAATATCCACTGCCAATACAGGGAGCCTGAATTTGATCCCTGGTCAAGGAACTATTAATAAATCCCACGTGCCACAACTAAGAGTTTGCCTAAGGCAACTAAAGATCCTGCATGCTGCAACAAAGATCAAAGACCACATGTGCCACAACTAAGACCTGGCACAGCCACATAAATAAACAATTTGTAAAGGCTTTCAATCAAGGCCAACAGGGAGGTGTTGATGCTTTGCTTTATTTGGCATGCATAATGTAGCTGGAATTTTTCACCTCCAAGTAAAAATCTAGTGCAATCTTCATTCCTTGATAAGAGTTCTAAAGGAAAGAAAAGGACAAGTTTAATGATCACTGAAGGCAGTCAGCTTGCAACACTGTTGACTACAGTTTAGATCAGGAAGCAGCCTGCAGAGAAGGCAGGTCTGGTTCCATCACAATTATTGACATTTTCAATCAACAGCATTTTTGTTTGTGGAAAAAAATTAATGCCAGGTATAAAAAAGGAGTTCAAAAGCTCAAGCTGAAGTTAAGAAATGATTTAGAGAAAACAGCATAAAGCTGATTTAAAGATGATGAATATTAGAATCTAGAAAAAATAAGCTTTGAAGATGATGAATATTTAGAAAAAATAAGCCTTAGAGTTCATGAGCTGGGAGAAGAGACAGAGCTGGTAATAGACCATTTCTTGGGCAATGATTAATGTATATGAAATGAATTTACTAACTGGTAAATAGTCACTCCTTTCATAGTATAATCGTTTCCATATTCTAACAGAGATCTCTAAAATTAAACCATCTAATGAACATTTCTTTAAAAACAAAAAGTCACTACACATTAAAGTTCATATTCTATTGTGTTTCTACACAAGTATGTCACACATCTCAATAAATTGTTAAGATCAATTGCTTACCTGCACAGTTTGTATCTGTCAGTTTGGGTTACTTATATACCACACATCACTTAGTGTGTTAAGTGATCAACAACTTGCATGCAAAGCAGCAATAAATATTTTAAAATGAAGAATACATTCTTGCAATTGTTAAAACTGGATAACTTCAAATTACAAAGAACAAAAATTAATACAATTTGTTCTATGCTTTTAAAATTTCTTTTATGTAGCTTAGATTGAGGTTTCATAGGGAATTCCCTGGCTGAACAGTGGTTAAGATTCCACATTTCACTGACCCAGCCAAAAACTTTAAATTAGCAAATTTATAAAAAGTAAGATTTGATGGATGGCAAAACTTCTAGGCCTCACATTTTATCTAAGATTTTGTTAGTAGCCTAATTGTGAACTGTTTAAGTGATACCTGGAAAGCCCATTTCATCTAAAGTTTTCTTTTAATTTTCTGACATAATCCTTGCAACCTCCCTATTCAGACACTGCACTCTGAATTTACAAGGGTTTTAGGTAGTTTTCACTCATGCTAGATGTCAACTGGAGTTTAGCCAGGTGCTCTGCTCTATATCTTCTCATATCTGACTCAGGCTGATGGTGGGGTTTGCACTTCAAACATTGCCAGTTGTTATGATGGAGAGGAAAAAGCTATGGAGGGTCTCACATTGGCTATTAAATGTCTCGAGCATAAAGTGATACATATCATTTCTGCTTACAACTAATTTATCTCTTGGCTTGTTTGGGTGAGGGCCCTCTTCTGGGTCACAGACTTCTCCTTGTGTCCTTACAGAATGGAAAGACCTAGGGATTTTTCTGGAGACTCTTTTATTTTTTTTTTAATATAAATTTATTTATTTTACTTAGAGGCTAATTACTTTACAATATTGTATTGGTTTTGCCATACATCGGCATGAATCTGCCATGGGTGTACACGTGTTTCCCATCCTGAAGCCCCCTCCACCTCCTTCCCCATACCATCCCTCTGGGTCATCCCAGTGCACCAGCCCCGAGCATCCTGTATCATGCAACAAACCTGGACTGGTGA
The DNA here is from genome assembly GCA_006408675.1 of Madoqua kirkii. NCBI lineage: Eukaryota > Metazoa > Chordata > Mammalia > Artiodactyla > Bovidae > Madoqua > Madoqua kirkii. The sequence goes on from SJYC01037583.1 coordinate 18,155, forward strand.
TTCGTTTCACATACGATATCATACATGTTTCAATGCAATTCTCCCAAATCATCCCACCCTCGCCCTCTCCCAGAGTCCAAAAGACTGTTCTATACATCTGTGTCTCTTTTGCTGTGGAGACTCTTTTATAAGGGCTAATTTCATTCATGAAGGCTCTGTCCTCATGACCCATTTCCTCCTAAAGTCCCCACCTCCTAACACCATTACTTTGGACATTAGGATTTTAAGAGGATACAAACATTGAAACCAGTAATCGCCTCACAGTGTTTGTGGAATCTGGGAGTGGCTTAGCTGGGTGGTCTGGTTCAGAACCTTTCATGAGGTTTGCTGTTGTTGCTGTTGTTCAGTAACACAGTTGTGTCTGACTCTTTGTGACCACATGGACTGCAGCACACCAGGCCTCTCTGTCCCTCACCATCTCCCGGGGTTTGCCCAAGTTCATCTCCATTGCATCGGTGATACCATCCAGCCATCTCATCCTCTGATGCCCTCTTCTCCTTCTGAGAAGAAGTTTTGTTACTTTTGGTAAACTCTTTTGAGGAAAAACAAACCCATGGTCTAGAAGGAGACAATGGTCAGTGGTTGCTGCCTCATTCCTTAACAGCTGGGCCATATACAGGACCAGCCTTCTCATGCCCCAGTTCCCCTTATGTGATCTCCCTGCTCTTGAAGAAGAATAGTTTCAGTTCAGTTCACTCAGTCGTGTCCAACTCTTTGCAACCCCATGAATCGCAGCACACCAGGCCTCCCTGTCCATCACCAACTCCCAGAGTTTACCCAAACTCATGTCCATTGAGTCAGTGATGCTATCCAACCATCTCATCCTCTGTCATCCCCTTCTCCTCCTGCCCTCAATCTTTCCCAGCAGCAGGGTCTTTTCAAATGAGTCAGCTCTTCGCATCAGGTGGCCAAAATATTGGAGTTTCAGCTTCAACATCAGTCCTTCCAATGAACACCCAGGTTGCTCATTAGACTAATGAGGGTGTGAGGGTCCTGGGGAAAGTGAAGCACTTGGATGGCACTGCTCCATGAGGACAAAGTGGTGGGAATGAGGACTAGATTAAACCATTCTTCAGCATTACAAACTATTCTTCAGCCAGTAACGCTGAAGAATAGTTTAATCCAGTCCTCATTCCCATCACTTTGTCCTCAGGGAGCAGTCCCATCCAAATGCTTCGCCTTCCCCTGGACCCTCATACTCTCATTCTAATAAGCAAATGTTTGTCCTCAAAAGAAAGAATTCTAAAAAAAAAAAAAACTTTCAGATGAATGTGTAAGGAAGTTGTGATACATATACACAGTGGAGTATTCAGTTCAGTTCAGTCACTCAGAAGTGTCCGATTCTTTGTGATCCCATGAATCACAGCATGCCAGGCCTCCCTGTCCATCACTATCTCCTGGAGTTCACTCAATCGAGTCGGTGATGCCATCCAGCCATCTCATCCTCTGTCGTCCCCTTCTCCTCCTGCCCCTAATCCCTCCCAGCATCAGTCTTTTCCAATGAGTCAACTCTTCTCATGAGGTAGACAAAGTACTGGAGTTTCAGCTTCAGCATCATTCTTTCCAAAGAACACCCAGGGCTGATCTCCTCTAGAATGGACTGGTTAGATCTCCTTGTAGTCCAAGGGACTCTCAAGAGTCTTCTCCAGCACCACAGTTCAAAAGCATCAATTCTTCGGCGCTCAGCCTTCTTCACAGTCCAACTCTCACATCCATACCTGACTACTGGAAAAAACATAGCCTTGACTAGTTGGACCTTTGTTGGCAAAGTAATGTCTCTGCTTTTCAGCATGCTGTCTAGGTTGGTCATAACTTTCCTTCCAAGGAGTAAGCGTCTTTTAATTTCATAGCTGCAGTCACCATCTGCAGTGATTTTGGAGCCCAGAAAAATAAAGTCTGACACTATTTCCACTGTTTCCCCATCTATTTCCCATGAAGTACTCAGCTATAAAAAGGAATGCTTTTGAATTATTTCTAATGAGTGGATGACCCTAGAGCCTATTGTACACAGTGAAGTACGTCAGAAAGAGAAAGACAAATATCATATATTAATGCATATATATGGAATCCAGAAAGATAGCACTGATGATCCTACATGGAGGGCAGCAAAGGAGATGCTGACATGAAGAACAGACTTTTGGACACAGTGGAAGAGGGTGGGGTGATTTGAAAGAATAGCATTGAAACATACATATTACCATATGTAAAATAGATAGCCAGTGGGGATTTGCTGTATGATGCAGGGAACACAATGCCAGTGCTCTGTGACAAATTAGAGAAGTGGAATGGGAAGGGCAGTGGGAGAGGTGTTCAAGAGGGAGGGAACATACGTATACCTATGGCTGCTTCATGTTGATACATGGCAGAAATCATCATGATATTATAAAGTAATTATCCTCTAACTAAAAATTTTTAAAAAGGGAAAGAAAGAAAGAATTCTGAGAATGGGAAGATACCAGCTGAAATAACATTTTTTTTTCACTCCTGAAATTACTACCATCAAACAAGATAAAATCTTAAAAGCCATGTGGAGGATTTAAGTGCACAAATGGTTAATTATCACAAACTTATAGCAAGACGTCTATTGATTTACTGTTTAGGTTAAATATTATTTAAATAGATTAAACAATATAGTTTTACACTGCTTGTGAAAAATGCTAGGGATCTCAATGAATGTCTGAATAAAACAGAGAGGGAAAATTCTCATCCAGGATTTTCAGGCAAAAAGGATCCTATATCTTTAAAGCCAGAGCAAATTTGCATAGTATTAGGGCAGGACCAAAGAGAAGGCCACCTTGGTGAAATAGTAAGCTAAATCAACTGAAGAGGGCAAATTACACATGGAAAGTTATTTCTGTTAACAAAAGTAGAGTTTTTCGAAGGGAAAAAAGTACTCTTGAAAAGCACTTTGTCAAAGAAAAAACAGCTATGCCAGAGAGTCACTCACAAGTGTCACTCTCTTATCTGGTATCAATGTTACAGATGATTTAGGATAAAAAAAATTCAGCCCTAATATGGAGGAAAAAACTATTTTTGAAGATTGCTTCAGTCACCATTTTGTGCCAGTTGTTGAGAATTAGCTAAAACAAGCATCATTAAACCTCAGCGGTGTTCTGGCCATCAAACATCCTTGAAGACATAGATTCTAGATCAGAATGGTGTTTATATGCATTCATTCACTCATTCTTTCAATGACAAATATTCGTTGAGACCCTCCTATATGCTATAACAGGATATATTGGAGGATATATCAGTGAACAAGGCACTGCCTCTGACCCCAATGTGAGTATAGCTTAATGCAGGAAACAGACAGGCAACCGGCTAAATATAATGCACTGTGGTTATGTTGGGCTAGAATCGTAATCATCAGCCTCATTTAGCCCAACATCCCTTTCTCCTTCTCTCTCTCTCTCTCTCTGTCTCCATATATATATATATGTATATATGTATGTATGTATATGTATACATACATACATACATACTTGGGTGGGGGGCATGCTGCACAGCTTTTAGAATCTCAGTTCCCCAACCAGGGACTGAACTCTGAACCAAGTAGTGAAAGCACTGAGTCCTAACCACTGGACTGCCAGAGAATTCTCCCACCATCCTTTTCTATAATATTTTGTAATGTTGCTTTTACTATACTGAAATAAAATTTGCAGATAGTGTAAAATATCTGAACACATATTTTTTTAATGTATCTTTTTTTTTTTGGTGTATAGTTGCTTTACAATGTTGTATTACTTTCTGCTGTAAAACAAAGTGAATCAGCTATTACATGCATATGTCCCCTCCCTCCTGGACCTCCTTGCCACTCACCTCCCATCTTACCCCTCTGCTGCTGCTGCTGCTAAGTCACTTCAGTCGTGTCTGACTGTGTGCGACCCTATAGACAGCAGCCCACCAGGCTCCCCCATCCCTGGGATTCTCCAGGCAAGAACACTGGAGTGGGCCGCCATTTCCTTCTCCAATGCATGAAGGTGAAAAGTGAAAGTGAAGTCGCTCAGTCCTGTCTGACTCTGAGCGACCCCATGGACTGCAGCCCACCAGGCTCCTCCGTCCATGGGATTTTCCAGGCAAGAGTACTGGACTGGGATGGCATTGCCTTCTCCGTCCCACCCCTCTAGGTCCCACCACACTGAGCTCCCTCCACTATACAGCAGGTTCCCATTACTGTCTGTTTTATACAAGGCAGTGCATGTATGTCAATCCCAATCTCCCAGTTCATGCCACCTTCCTTCCCGCCCCCTAGTGTCCATACATCCTGAACACATATTTTTGAAACATTAAGATATGCCCTAACACAATTAATATAAGGGAGAAATAAAAAAATATTTAAAATAGACATATTTAAATACACAAGTGTTCAGGCAAGAACACATTAGAAGATATTATGAGTAAGTTAGACATTTACATATTTCTATCTATACTTAGTGCTATGGACTGAATTGTTAGTCTTAAAATTCATACATTGAAGCTCTAACACCAAGGTGACTATATTACAGTAAGGAAACAATTAAGATTAAATGAGGTCATAAGAGTGGAGCTCTGATCTTAAAGGATTAATGTCCCTATAAGTGGTGACACCAAAGAGCTGGCTCTTTCTACCTCTCTGCCCTATAAGGACACCACAAGACAGGAAGTTCTCACCAGAAACCAAATCAGCTGGCTCCTTGATCTTGGACTTCATAGCCTCCAGAACTGTAGAAAATAAATATCTACTGTTTAAACCACCTAATCTATGGCATTCTGTTACAGCATTCAGAACTAACACATTTAAAATCACCATGAAAGAGACAGCTACATACACAGACAGATTCCAGCATGTTGTACTGGCCTCAAAAATCAGTAAACATCAAATATCATTGTAGTCAGTAATAATCGATTTTCTGAAATGGTTTCCCTTTCTCTGAGGAAAGTTCCAAATGAAAAAAACCGTCGTCTTCAATAGATTTACTTAGTAATTGTATTCCTGGAAAATTCAGACTTTATCTCAGTGATGCAAAAAGTACATACAGTTTAATATGTAAAGTGAATTTTGCTCTAGACTAAGCATGTACAAACATCTTTTAACTGTGCGTGACACTCAAAAGTCACACAAATGTGGGCAGCTCTTCACTGGGTGCCACTGTCACTCGTGCCAGCATACTAGTTCCCTTCACAGAAAATTCTAGCAACAACTCATTGTGAAACAATTTAAAAAAAAAGTCTCCATTAGTTTCACACTATCCCCCTGGAAGCAATACCGTCCCCACTGAAAATCACCATTTCAGGGTTTAGAAAGAGGGCAATCTGACACAGTTCTAGGGCCACAGGAAATATCAACAGAGAAAGTCATACCAGCTAACTGAGCCAGTGGGAACGGAAGGTGAGTGCACAGGGCTAATGGTGAGAAGGATCAAAGGTGAAAGAGGGCACAGCATATTCAGAACACTGAAGGCATATAATATGGCTGGGACATTCAGTCAGTCCGTCAGTTCAGTCACTGAGTCGTGTCCTACTCTTCGCGACCCCATGAATCGCAGCACGCCAGGCCTCT